>JAQZBX010010054.1:0-44964 GCA_029593785.1 Cabassous unicinctus
AGTGAAAGGGATGGAAGCACAGTGAGCCAGGAAGAAATTGTGTGGTACCTACAGCTTCCATAGTGGTCCACAGCAAGCCTTTGCTGTGTGAGTTGCAAAGATCCAATTGGGATCTTATCTTGAACAAAACAGACTGAGAAAAACAAGTTTTGGGATATATTTTAAATTCTTATAACAAAGAATCAAAAGCATATGTGTTTATGTGTGTAAATTCCTGCCACCCCAGAATATTCTACATTCATTATGTTCGAGTTGCAACATGATCATAAAGGGGTTCTTTGTGAAAATATTAGAAAACCTCCTTAAATTCCTTAACAGTCTCTCTTCTAGTTGATACTCAGATTATTTTCAGATACACCTTTCCAGAAATCATTCTTGTTGGTTGTCTGTTACTTGTCAGATCCAAGTTTGCCAGATCCTGATTTGACAATGGTCTTGGTAAAAGCAATTCTCCAACACGTAATAAAAGGTTTGCAATTTTTTAAAAAACCCAAAAAACTAATATACACAATTTTCACACTGATGCCTATTATTGTGGGTTCAATTGTGTCCCCCCAAAAAAGATATGTTCAAGTCCTAATTCCTAGTGCCATGATTGTAACCTTATTTGGAAATAAATTCTTTGAAGTATGATAAGTTAACATGAGACAAAACTGCATTAGAGATAGGCCCTAATCCAATATGACCAGTGTCCTTATAAGAAGGGGAGAGGGGACAGCAGACAGATGCCAGGAGAAGGCCATGCATAGATAAGGCAGATGCATCTACAAAGCAATGAACCTGAGTGCTGCCAGAAAACCACCAGAAACTAGGAAGAGGATTTTCCTTACAGGTTTCAGAAGGAGCATGGCTCTTCCACCCTCTTGATTTCAGACCTCTAGTCTCCAGACCTGCAAGATTTCTTCTCTTGTTTCAAGCCAAAAAAAAAAAAAATTCATATAGGGATATATTAGGTTCTGAAAAAGTTCAAATTGAAGGTGAATTCTGTATTTTAAAGTATGTAAATTGTTCTCTTCTCTGTAGGTGATGGAAGTAACTTCTTGTATTCCCATTTGATCCCAGGAGTAGAATATTTGAATTAATTGAAATGTGATTTTTTAAATACTAAAACTAAAACACATCAATCTGGGATAAATTAGCATTTTACATCAAGCAACATTAGAAATAAAAAGCATGTGGGAATCTATATAGCATGTGTATCAAGTTTTCAGAGAAGTTTTTTTATTAGCTAAAGGCAACTGAAACTTTAGCATCAGAACTTTAAAATTCTAAAATCTTATTCTCTCTGTATAAGATACAGTTTTACTTATGAAATATAAACTTGCTTGAACAAAATGACAAATTGAGCCTTCATTCACTATTCCTCATGACAAATGATTCAGTCAGATACTATTTTAACAGCAGGGACATTTAGGGCAAAGGTGATATCATATGAAAGAGTAAATAAAAGGTATATTGGAATACATAGTCTTTTTTTTTTTAATGTGCAGAATAACGTAAAATGAGCTGACGAACATGTATATTGCCTTTTCATGATTTTTCCAAATGCAGATCCTTGTCTTTAACTATTGAGTATTTGTAGGTGAGCTTTTTTCCTTTCAATCAAATAAACTTTTTTATTATATGTCTTGGCAAATATGTGCATGTCTGAGTTAGTTTGTGTATTCTTATGTCAATATACCATAAATATACTCTTTCCACCCTCTTTAAAAAAATATGAAATTAGTATGTAAACACTCATAAACCAGTTGCTAAAGTCTATTAAAGACAATTTGGTTTCCCTCTATACTAAAACCTACCCATAGTAGGCCACAATCATTCCCTAATCTGAAAATTACTCATATGAAACAAAACTTACCTTGTCTAAGAGACAGAGAAGAAATGAAATACATCTCAATTATGTGTCTGATCCAATATTCACTTTTATCGATTTTTTTGTGCTCTAATTTCTGTAATAAAGGACAATGGTAACTTTTAATCTATTTGTATTTGATAGTCTCTGTATTCACAACCTCTTCTCCCTCCCACTAAGAGCATTGCATAGATGATAAAATGGGAGGTTTTCTCTTATATTTTAAGTAGATTATTTTCAAAAATATTTATCTGAAAATGGGGGGCAGAGAATGGTCCTATGTATGAAGAAGGATTGGAAAATGTTTATTGAGAAAAAAAGTGTTGATACAAAACGATGCCTTCTTTAAGGACACCTTTTTATAATTACTTATTTTCCCTTCTCTGCGAGAGCCCAAGGAAATCTTATCCAGAGTTTTACTTCAAATATTATATAATTATAGTTCATATAAGTAAATAGTAATAAGGATATTTTCTTCAATTGAATTTTCAATGCCCATTTTTCTGTTTATTATAGTTGGCCAATGGAGAAAATCAATTTGACATCTGGGGGAGATTTTATTTTGCTTGAATTCTCAGACCAGCCACATCTAGGGGTGGTCCTTTTTGTGGTAGTCTTGATATGCTATCTTCTGACGCTTTTGGCAACTCAGCCATCATCCTGGTTTCCTGTCTGGACTCAAACTCCACAGGCCTATGCTTTCCTCACAAATCTCTCCTTTCTTGACCTTTGCTTCACTACCAGCATTGTTCAACAGCTACTGTGGAACCTGAAGGGACCATCCAAGACCATGACATCCACTGGCTGTGCCATACATCTCTATGTCTTGCTCTCAATGGGCTCCACTTACTGTGTTCTCCTTAGTGTCAGGGCATTTGACTGCCATGTGGCTGTGTGCAGACCCCTCAATTACACTGCTCTCATGCACCCTTCATTTTGCAAGGCCTTAGCAGGAATAGCATGGCTCAGTGAAGTGGAAAAGAATCTCATGCAGAGTACCATCATCCTTGGGCTTTCCCGATGTGGGCATCACCATCTCAACAACTTCTTGTGTGAGGAGCTTGCCACAATCAAGCTGGCATGTGTTGACATCCATGCAAACGAAGTGCAGCTCTTCATCGTCACCCTACTTCTGCTCCTTCTTCAAATGGCCTTGATATTGGTATCCTATTGACTCATTGTTCAAGCATTGGCAAAAATTAAGTCAGCCCAAGCTTGGTGCTAGACCCTGGGGACCTGCAGGTCCCAGCTAATACTCATGTCCCTATTATTTGGGCCCACCTCAGTCATCTCATCTGACACAAGCTATCTTATGACAACAGCCAGGGCAAATTCCTCACCCTTCTTTACACAGTCATGACTCCCACTGTCAACCCACTCATACACATTCTGAGGAACAAGGATATGAAAGGATCCCTGAAGACGTTGCTGAGGAGAGAGCAAAATTACTAAGGAAAAGTCAGGAACTAGTGCCTTTCTCTTCTGGAAATGTACTTAAAAGACATGATGTTAAATATCTACTCCCAAGTATATTACATGCATTTCATTTACCTCTCTGACAGTAAGTACATAGATAAGGCTAACAATCTGAAAAATGAAACACATTCAGATTCAACTTGTGCAGCTCATGGAAGTTCTTAGTCAGTGTGTCTGTGTATAACAAGCTTTCACACAACTCCTATGCCTGCATATATAGTTCCAGAATTAAAACAGTGCTTAAATTTGGAACAATTTACAGAAAAAATATATATTAATGTGAGGAAATTTTGGTAGCATTTCCTTTGAAAAACATCCCTGATGTAATATTACTTAAAATATTTTTGTACTCATTACCCCAGTTCTTTCATGAAAAAGAGGAGAAAAACCAAATTTGAAAATACATATGGGGATGGTTTATATTAATTAATCCAAGATATGAATTTAGTTGAAATGCTACTAAGGAAAACTATACATACATACAAACATACATATGTGTGTATGAAAAAAAATGTTTTTATTGGAAAAAACTATATTATCTAGGTTCATATGATCCAAAGGCCTGCTCTGAAATACCTAGTATTCAATTTTATTTTTCAGTCTATTTTCTTTCCCTGGTCTTTTTTTTGGAGATAACACATGTGTTCTGGAGTCAGACTGTCTGGGTTTGAAATTTATCTCCTCTATTAACTATTTGTGAGTAACCCTTTGTTTTTGTTTTAATATCAGTTTTTAAATTTTTTTAAAGATACTTAGATTACATAAATGTTACATAAAAAATATAGGGGATTCCCATATGCCCCACTCCCTACTCCTCCCAAACTTTCTCAAATTAACAACATCCTTCATTAGTGTGGTATATTTGTGACAATTCATGAACACATTTTTGAGCATTGCTACTAAGGGTGGATTATAGTTTATATTGTACTTTACACTTCCTCCCACATAATTTTGTAAGTCCTGACAAAATACATAATGGCGTTTATCTGTCATTGCATCATCATTCAGGACAATACCTATGTCCTGAAAATGTCCCCATATTTTACCTCTTTTTCCCTCTAACTTCCACCAAATCTTCTAGTGGCCACTGCCTCCAAATTAGTGATAAAATTCTTCCATTGCTAGAATTACAGTAAGTCTATACCAGAATACCAGTAAGCCAACAATAGTCCATCATTCATTCTCTGTTCCTGAGGATTCTGGGATGGTGATGCCCACTCTACCTCTAATTGTGAGGGGACTTAGATCCCATGGGGTGGATGGATGGGACTACCTTCCTTACAGTTGCAGACTTCCTCGGTTCCTTGGGATGGTCATTGTCCATCATCATCTCCTTGTTAGTTGTCATGAGTGAGTCCAATGAACTGTAGACTAGGTGGTGCAATTCTGTTGAGATTCAGGGCCCGGCTGGCACATGGACAGCCATAAGATTTAAGTCTCTTAGGCATACACCTATCAACTTGAACACTAATTATAGCTTCAAATTGAAGGGGTAAAAGACCCATGTGTAGGGAAAACACACCTGAGTTCAACTCTTTCACACTGGGGAACAAAAGTTCCCAAGTAGGGACCACTGGCATACCTCAAACTTCTGAGCTGTATGCCCTGCTTATAGTATCTGAATGTCTCTACAATTTGAGGTAATATTTACTTTGGGAGACAATGAGATCCTGCTGAGATGTGCATAAGAGTTTTCTCTGCAATAACCTCCTGACTTTGAAGTCTCTTAGCCACATAAACTCATTTGTCTTTACCATTTCCCCCTTTTTGTGAATGTCTTTTCCCAGTTGCATTGCTAGCTGGTGTTTGTTACTAATCCCTTGGTGCCAAGAAAGCTCATCCTTGGGAGTTATGTCCCATGCTGCAGGGAAGGTAATGCTTTACATGCTGAATGCTCATAGAGAAAGGCCACATTTTAACAACAAGCAGGCTCTCAGGATGTAATTCTTAGACACCCTATATTACTAGGCTAAAATTCAATTTCAAAAGAAAAGTTTCATGAGTACATTCATCAATATCAAGTGCCCATCATTTGTCCTTCCTCCTTCATTAGTCATTGCCCATGTACTCAGGGGATTCTTGCTGTCTCATTAGAGAATATGGCAGAGCACACCAGGATAGGAATTTGACATTATTTCAGTTATAATGTGAATCTTGACCCACTGAGACAATGCCCCATGAACACTTGAACACATTTATTTGCTTTATAGGTATGTCCCAGGTGAACCTCCTCCCATGCATCCCCTATCACTGACACACTACACCAATGAACTTCCCCTACCACAATTGTAACCTTTCTGTGATCCAAAACTTCTTCAAAAATGAATCAAAGAAAATAAATCAACACAATTAATGAGAAAATGAAATAATACCAATAGTTTGAAATATAACAAATAAAATATATATTTTTAAATTTGGAAAAAATATAAAATATTTAGAAGTATAAAATTTTTAAAAATTGACATTATGTCTTTCATCACTGTAAGATCTATTATCCTGTATATACAGTGACTTTTTCTTCTGTTTATTCCCCAGTGCTTTATTTTATTTCATTTTTTCTTCAAAGAAGCTTTAGTTTGCAGAAAAGTCAAGTACAGAATAGAGGGGCTTCTCACACAACGAACCTCCTCCCCCTCTCCCCCTTACCCCAGGTAGTAACATTTTACTAGTAGATAGAAAATTGGTTGCAATAGATGTATAAATATTGAAACATTGCTGTTAACCATAGTCAATGATTTACATTATGTTTTACATTTTGGAACATACACTTTTATAAATTTGGATGAAATTCAATATGGCCTGTATCCATCATTGTAAGATAATGTAGAACACTTCCATTGCCACCAAAATGCCCAATATTACATCTATTCTATTCCTCACTTCTCTCTTTCCTCATGAATCTACATCTCCATTTCTTTACCTTCCAGGGCTCCAGAATTAAAACTCCCACTGTCTCCTCTGCTTTGCCATTTTCTCTGTGAGTCCCCATCCTCCAAGAGCATGGGGACTCAACATCTTGCTGATGTGGCCTAATCAAATCCCTAGTCATAATTTAATCAAGTAAAAGTGAAACCCATGCATGCAATACAGACTAAGGCTATTACTAGCCCAAAGGAACAGACCAGTTTACAAACATAAACAGTGTTTCTTCTTGTAATTCATCAATAATATCAAACAGCCACACTCCACACTCTGAATTCCACAAGAACACTACAATATTCAAAAAACCCTAAATCAGTAACAATGCTAAGTCTAATTATTATATAACAATCAGTTTAAAGAAATACAGTTTCTCTTGGGACAAATCCCATCTGGCTGTAGATGTCTGAAACTTACAAAAGCATTTATCTGCTTCCAATAAACAAATAGACAGACAAAGATAAACATTTGCATTACCATAAAGAGTAATTGGAGGGAAACATGAGTCATGGGTCTCGAACAGTTCTGAAAACCTGCAGGGTATACTTCATTAGATGTCGATGTCTGAGTGTCATTCTTAAGATGATGGTATTTTCTCCCTGGGGCCTCCTGAGGGCCCACCCTTTTCACAGGCCTGCCCAATGGCCATTTTCTTGGTTCCACCCTCATCAAGCCTCTGGGTGGTGACCAAGCTTCAAACTGCACTGTCCAAGTACCTTGGGGTGATGGCCACACCTTCCCTGACCCATGGGATAAAGTCTTAGCCCCACTAGTACTGTGAAGTGAAGACAAACTTCTCCCCAAAATCTGGCATCTAAGTGCAACCACCTCAGAGCAATGAGTTGGTGATCTTGGCTTCCCTAATCCATGGTGGACAGGCCCACCCCTCTCAGATGTATGGGTTGGCAACCTTAACTTCCCTAATCATTGTGAAATGTGCTCCACCCTCTTTGTACCCTGGGGTGTCAAAATGCTCCCTGAAAAGCAGGCAGAAACATCAACCTTCTTCATCTAGTGTGGCAAACTCATCCTCTCTGAACACATTGGTGGGGTTCCTCTCTTGGCCCACGGCAATGTCTTAATTCCAGATATCAGCTTCCATGGATTTCCTCTTAAAACAGTGTTCTTTTCCATATCCCCCTTACATGTCCTGTTTAGTCCAAGTTGACAGTGACTTTGTTCATACAGTCCTTTCAAAAAGCTTGTTGGTTTAGCATGCAGGAAGCAGGGGTCCAAGTTATCAAAGAATAAAACTTTCCACAATCTTTCCTAGATAACTGCATTTTCAATTATGATTTAAAATTTCCAAGTTTATTTAAGTTCTCAAATGGGGCTCTATCATCTGGGGGCTTGATTTCCAGAGGCTTGGAATTTCTGGAATCAGTTTCTGTTTCCTTTGGGCCCAACAGTTCGTTTCTCAGCTTATCTTTCGAATCTAACATTTTACTCTAAGCTGCAAGGAGAAGCCAAGATACATTCTCTGAGCTTACTTTGGAAAGCTCAGCTAAATGTTCAGGAATGCCATTTTCAAATTCCACCTTCTGTAAAAGACGAGGAGTTAATCTTGCTAAGTTCTCTGCAACTTTAAAACACAAATTGCCTTTCCTCCAGTTTCCAATAATAGTTTCATCATTTACTTCTAAGGACTCAAAAAAATTCTCTTTGGGAAATGGGTGTGGCTCAAGTGATTGGGCTCCTGTCTACCTTATAGGAGGTCCAGGATTTGATTCCTGGGTCTCCAGGTAAAAGGCAAGGTGGCCCATACTGTGACCTGGTCTAGTGGAGAGCTGGCGTACACGGAGTTCCAGCCCACATGGAATGCTTGCCCATGTAGGAGCACTGGCCTGAGCAGGATTGCTGACCCTCAAGGAGTGCTGGCCCATGTGGAGTTCTGGGACAGCAAGAGGACACAACAAAAAGAACCAGAGAGGAGAGACAAAAAGTGTTGCAGCAGACCATGGATCTGAGGTGGTGCAAGATATTCAGTGTCTCTCTCCCACTCCAGAAGGCCCTAGGATCAGTTCCCAGTGCCACATAAAGAGAAGACAAGCAGACACAGAAGAATACACAAAGATTAGGCAGCAAGCACAAAACAGCAAGAGGGGAGGAGAAATAATAAAATAAATAAAATAAATAAATCTTAAAAAATATATATTTTCAAAGCAATCTAGGCTTTTTCCTTCAAGCATCTTACAATTCCTCAAAAAAAAATATCCCTTACCCATTGATAAAACCTTTCCAGCATTTGGTAATTGCAAAAGCACAAGCCCATTTTCTGGTACCAAATACTATATTAGTCAACCCATTGGGTGCTGATGCAAAATATCAGAAATCTGTTAGCTTTTATAAAGGCTATTTATTTGGGGTAGAAGCTTACAGCTACAAGCCATTATGCATAAGGTACTTTCTTCACCAAACTCTGTTGCCATTTGTTGGAGCAAAATGGCTGCCAATGCCTCCAAGCATTCAGGCTTCCGCTTCCCCTTAAGGCTTCATGGTCCCTGCATCTTCCGTTATCAACTGTAGGCTGAGATAAGTCTCATCTCCCTCCTGGGGCTCATTGGTCTCCGGGCTCAGCTGCTCTGCTCTCTCCACAAGGCCAACTGTAAACTATCAGGTGAACAGGTAGTCTCTCTTCCTGTGGCCACTGCCATGTCTAATGCAGCCTTGCCCGAGTGATCAGCCTGTTACTTGGTGGAAAATTGATTACATTGGACCACTTCCATCATGGAAGGGGCAGTTATTTGTTCTAACAAGAATCAACACATACTCTGGATGTGGGTTTCCCTTCCCTGCCTGCAATGCTTCTTCCAAAACTACCAATCATGTACTTACCAAGTTTCTTATCCACTGCCATGGTATTCCACACAGCTTTGCTTCTGATCACTGAACCCACTACACAGCAAATGATGTGTGGGGATGAGCACATGCTCATGGAATTCACTGGTCTTACCATAGTCCCCATTATCCTGAAGAAGCTGTATTGATAGAAGTTTGGAATGTCCTTTTGAAGAGTCAATTACGGTGCCAACTAGGTTGCAATACCTTGCAGGGTTGCAGCAGTGTTCATCAGGGGGCTGTGTATGTTCTAAATCGGCATCCACTCTATGGTGCTGTTTCTCCCATAGCCAGGATTCATGGATCCAGGAATCAAAGGGTGGAAATGGATGTGGCACTACTCTTTATTACCCTTAGTGATCCCATAGGAAAATTCTTGCTTCCTGTCCATGCAACATTAAGCTCTGCTGGTCTACAGGTTTTATTTACAAAAGGAGTGGTGCTGCCACTAGGGAACACCTAACAATTCCACTGAACTGGAAGTTAAGACTGCCACCTGGCAACTTTGGTCTCCTGGTACCTCTGAATCAACAGGCAAAGAAGGGAATTACTGTGCTGGCTGGGGTGACTGATCCTGACAATCAAGATGAAATAGGACTGCAGCTACTCAACGGAGGGAAAGGAGTTTGCCTGGAATTTAGGAGATCCCCTAGGTTGTCTCTTAGTACTGCCATGCCCTGTGATTAAAAACAATGGAAAATTGTAACAACTGAATCCAGACAGGACTAACAATGGCCCCAAAACTTAAGGAGTGAAAGTTTAGGTCACTCCACCAGGCAAAGAACCACATCTTGCTGTGGTTCTAGCTGAGGGCAAAGGGAACACCGAATGGGTAGTGGAAGAAAGTAGTGTTAAGTATGAATTTGGCCACATGACCAGTGTCTTAGTCAGCAAAGAGGTGCTGATGCAAAGTACCATAAATCTTTTGCCTTGTATAAAGGTTATTTATCTGGTGTAGAAGCTTACAGTCACAAGGCCCTAAGAATTCCAACTCAATGTTCCATGAGAGGTACTTCCTTACCCAAAGTCTATTGCCACTTATTGATGAAAGATGATGGCAGGCAATGTTTATGAGGGTTCACTCTTCCTCTTTTATTTTAAGGCTCCAAGGACCCAGCTTTTCCCAATCTCAGTTGTAGGCTGGCATATGGCTCACGTCTCTTCCCAGGGCTTCTTTCTTTCTGGGCTCAGATACTATGTTCTCTTCACAAGTTCAGCTGTATATTATCAGGCTCATCTCTTCCCTGGGCCTCTGCCATGTCTAAAGAAATGTCTCCATTCTTCTGTGTTCTTCTCCTGTGCATCTACTTCCATGTCCTTGTTTGAGTGTCCATTTATATAACCCAAGAGAGTGGGGACACAAACCTGCATGCCCTAATGATGTGGTCAAATCAAACCCTAATCTTGATTTAATAAAGTAAAATTGAAACCTCTGAATTTAATATAATCAAACAGAAATGATGCCCAGAGGAACAGACCAGTTTAAAAACATAATATCTCTTTTGGAATCCATAAGTAATATCAAACTACCACAACCTGTTATAGACATGAGGAATGTAATGGTCATGAATATTACTTCTTGTTTTATTATTATGCTTGTATATGTATGTGAAACAAATATCTTTGTTTTCTTCCCTAACCTTTCCCCTTATTTTATGACATGAGTTGCATCAGTTTTAAGTCATAATTTTTAAGGATGTCAAGTTTAAGAGTGAATATTACCCAAGGAATCCACCTTATTCTGGACAGACTTAGTGCATTCCAATTTTATGCAGCATAGTTGAGTGTTGTTAGGTGGAAATATATATAGATATATACAGTCATGTAATGCAGTTCAGTGACCTAATGAATTCAGCCATCTAATGAAAGCCATTGTCCTTTCATCAATAACTTGTGTAGAATTTAGAAGTGATTTGAACTATTACCTCCAAAAATTAAGAAATTTGTTATGTATTCTAAAATTGACTGAAGGGTTGACAGCACAACTGTGTGATTAAAATGAGAACCACAGTGTATAAAAGTTCGATGGATTGTACAAAGCATGTGACAGTATAACACAGGAATCCAGTGGTGGAAGATGGACAGCGGTTAAAAGGATAAATATGAGAACATTCTCTCTTGAACTATAACAAAGTTATAATGCTAATACAGGGTGCTAAAAATTGGATGGGTTGGGGGAAAAATACACCAAATGTAAGATATGGGCTATAGTTAGTAGCAATATTTCATCAATGCTTCACAATGATACAAGGTGTTAGTGGTGGGTGATGTATGGGAGCCCTGTATGATGATATGCATAGTTGTTTTGTAAGTTCTCAACTTTTACTATACATTTCTTGTTATGTATGCTCATGTATGATAGATACACTTTATTAAAATTTCAAAATAAAAAAAATTGTTATAGAATTTGTTCTTCTGAATGTTCAACTGTGAAGTTCACAAAGTGACCTATGCGTGTTGACCTCATATGACTCAAGTCTAAACAACTTCTTACAAAGATAAATAAACTATCAAAAGAATCTCTTCACTGGAAAGCGCTTATGTGCCTTCAAATCCTTAGTAGCAAAAACCCCAAAAACTTTCTTGCATGAATCTGAGCCCTCATCTTAGGCAATTTTTGCAGAGTACGGTTTAAAGAAGATTAAATTATATAAATGTTACATTAAAAAATAGGGGTTTTCCCATATGCCCCACTCCCCAATTTTCCCACAAAACCAACATCCCTTATTAGTGTGGTACATTTGTTATGATTGAAGAACACATATTGAAAAATTGCTACTAACCATGGAGTACAGTTTACATTATAGTTTTTATTTTGTCCCACACAATTTTGTAGGTCTTGACAAAATATACCATGGCATGTATCCATCATTGCAATGCCATGCCAGACAACTTCTGTAGACTCACAGAGTTTGAGTGTGGAAGGTAGGGTTTAGGGAAAATTTTTAATTTGAAAAATTTCCAAAGTTGTGAAGTATGATTTTAGAACAGATAAAAAATTTATGTTCAACATAAAGAAAAACAATTTTGTAATTTCTATCAAATACAATATTTATAAAAATGAATACTATAAAAATTCCTAAACTTAGACATTTTTCTTCTTTATAAAGCAATTTGTTGGTTAAATTTAAATATTCAGACTTAATGACAATATTCAAAATTGTGCTTGCAATTTGTCTTAGATCCTAGGTCAGAGGCAGATGGTTGCTTGAAAGAGATGAGAGCTATTTTCTGCTATGAGATGCAGGAATGAGAAATATTCAGCCTCTTGGCACTTCTTTTGGGGATTCCTCTGTGGATAAGAGAGATGAGAAAATCTCTTGGTATACTTAGTATCATAGGTCCCTTCTGAATGCACAAGAATCAGTAATTCCACAAGTAAGGCCAACTATTAGATAATTGTGGATATTCCAATGGCCTTCAGATCTCATTCAAACTATGAATAGAACAAACACTGCCTGTACTACTGTTAAATGAGTGACGTTGAAAGTAATAGAAAACATTCTCTGGTAAAACCAAGCTTATGCAACTATGATCCCAGCTCAAATACCTGGGATAGATTTACTCTATGATGTGAAAACAGATTTGTCATACCTACGTCAGTTACTAGAGCAATAGCTTGAAGATTCATGGAAATATATATATATATACATAAATCTAATTAAACATACCTATAAATATTAATTTATTCTTATATTTCATTTTCTGCTTAACTTGGGTCTCTTCTGAGCCGCCATTTCAGAACCCCCTTAAACTCTTTTTTTTCTCAAGGTATAGATCAAAGGATTAAGGGAGGATGGCACTACAGTGTAGAAGAGAGTGAGGAATTTACTGTGGTTCTGTGTGTATTTGCTCTTGGGCTGGATGTAGACAGAAATTATAGCCCCAAAGAGCAAGACCACAATGATCATGTGGGACCCACATGTCTCAAATGCACTCCTCCTGCCTTCAGAAGATTTTATCCTCAGCAGACTTCTTACAATTCAGCCATAGGAGATCAGAGTAAGCCCCAGATGTAACCACATAGAGAACACTAGCTATGGCGAGCTCATTTTATTGGAAGGTTGTGTCCATGCAGGCAATTTTCATCAGAGCAGGCTCCTAGCACGAGAAGTCTTCCACACTGTGGTGGCTGCAGAGAGGCAATTGAAAAACAATGACACTCTGCACCGTAGACTCCACAAATCCACTGACCCAGGCCACAGCTGCTAGCTGCTGAAGAAGCTTTGGGTCAATGGTTACACCATAATGAAGGGGTCAGCAGACGGCATTGAAGCAGTCATAGTCCATCACAGTCAGGAGGACACATTCCCTGGAGCCCAGCCCCAAAGCCATGTACAGCTGGATGACACAATCAGCATAGCTAATCATCTTCTCAGGGCCCTTGATATTGCAAAGCATCTGTGGGATGATACTGATGGTGAAGCAGAGGTCCAGGAAGGAGAGATTGCAGAGGAAGAAATACATGGGTATGTGGAGCTTGGGGTTCAGGTGTGAGGCCAGTATGATGGCTGTGTTCCCAATCAGAGCCAGAATGTAAACCTTAGCAATGACTAGAAGGAGAACCATCTCCATCTGGGGCTGGTCCGAAAAGCTCAGGAGGATGAAACCTGTTGGTATGCTAAAATTTGTCCCTTTCATTGGTTCTACAGTGTGAGTCACCTTTCTAGATCATTCCTATTTTATTCCTGTAGGGAGGAAATCAGATACAATAACTGATGGAAAAATAAACTGGTTAAAGGTTGAACATTTGGAAAGTGGAATCAAAGAGAGAGAAACAAGAGAGATAAACTAATGGAAAACCTATGTGATAAGGTGATTTGTTGTCCAGAAAAAGAGGCAAACACCTAAATCCTGAAAACATCTATCTCATTGAAAGGAGATACATGAACATAGAATAAATGTTAGAGTCATGTAACAAAATATGTTTGTGGCATATAGAAAACATTCTAAAAATAATCTAAATAGGCCTTTAAAGTGCATGTTGTGGAAAAGCAAACATATTGATAAGTAAATATTCCCACATAGATCGTTACATAATTGTTAGATATTAATTGAAAGACACATCAATTGAACAAGAGTAGGAGGGAGGGGGTGCATACTGTTGAAGACATAGACAATATAATTGTGAGAAAAATTTAACCTGGAAATTTAGATACAACTATAATTAATATACTGTTATTTGTTTTTCTATGAAGCACATAACTATTCTAGGTAAACCTGGTAACAGAGTAAGGAAAACAGCTGTGCTCTTCCTATTTGATTTGTTGATCTACAATATAAATATTGCTCTCTAGAATTAATTCACAGTCTTCAATTAGCAAGCTATTTCCCTCAATGACACCCATGCTCAGCATGCTTTAGGATGATTTAATTCTGTGTCCATGAATTCAGTCACCAAATGCAAGCCATTGTCCTTTCAGAAGTAGATTGTGTAGAATTTAGAAGTGCTTTTAGAATATTAACTCCAAAGTTTAAGAAATTTATTATGCATTCTAAAATTGACAGAGGGAATGACAGCACAACTGTGTGATGAAAATGAGAACCACTGAGTGTACATGTTGAATGGATTGTACAAAGCATGGGACACTATAAAAACAGGAATCCAGTGGTGGATGATTGACTGTGGCTAACAGAATAAATATGAGAACATTCTCTCATGAAGTATAATGAAGATATAATGCTAATACATGGTGTTAATAACTGGGTGTGTTGGAGGGAAATGCACCAATTGAAAGATTATTTTGTCAATGCTTTTTTAAAGTTTGTAACAAATGCTCCACAACAATGCAAGGTGATGGTGGTAGGCAATGTATGGGAGCCTTGTATGATGATATGTATGTTTGTTTACTAAGTTCCATCTTTTATTACACAGCTCTTGTTTATGTATGCTCATGTATGAATGATATATTTTAGTAAAATTTTTTAAAAATAAAAAATGTGCTAATGGAATTTGTTCTTCTGGATGTTCAATTTTGAGGTTCCCAAAATGACCTGAACTTGTTGACCTCATGGGATTCAAGCCTAAATAACTTCTTACAAAATAAATGATTCAAAAAAAAAAAAAATAAGCAAACCTCTTCACTGGAAATTTCTTATTTGGCCTCAAAGCCTAAGTAGTAAACAAAAACCAAAAGCTTTCTTGAATGAATCTGAGCCCTCATCTTAGGCAATTTTTGCAGAGTACAGTTTAAAGAGAATATGTGGCTTATTTTCTTCCACATTGGTGGCAATAATAAAATATACTCTAAATTTTCCAAGATCACCCTATTAGGTGTTCTGAGTGGAGGATAAGTCTCTTCTGGAGTTATAATAACAAAAGGAAACTGAACTGATACTTCTGGTCACATTACCTTTCTCTAAGTATTTTATCATCAAATTAGAATTCCTGGATGCTGGGATGTAGCAGAATCAAAATAAACTTTAACAGACACAATTTCCTCTACTGTACAGGAAAGGGCAAAAGAATTGTGCTGTTGAAGGACAGGATGTCAACTAAAGAGAGACCATGGCCACCTGTATTTTCCTGGTGTGCCTTTACATGGTCACAATTCTTTGCCATGTGGATTTTTATGTTCACAAATTGACCAATATTTTCCAAGGGTACCCCATGTTAAAAGTCCTCCCTCCCTTTTCACATTCCTGTTAATCAAAATGAGGATAAGGATGTTTTTATCTGCAAAAATGAGAAAGTAGTCAATTTCCCATAAGAAAGAATATAGTAAATATTGGGTTTTATATGAAAAGCTGCTTTTGTTAAGTACATAAAGTAAACATCCTGGATTTTCTTAACTTCTAAAATAAAATGTCTTTTATATTTTTACATAACATAATTAACAAAGCTCTACCTTCCCAGAAGAATGATAATTACCTGCAGAATTTATTGGTAACTCTGGTGAAAAAATTCAATTTTGTCAGAGTTCGATGATAGGCAGTGGAAGAACCACACTTGGGTACCCTATTAGCTCAAACTCTCTCCTGCAATCTCTTGGCTCAAACTACCCTTAGATGATTGGTGTTCAGCTTGTTCACTGCAAACCTCTCTGGAGCTCTCCTTCCCAGGCAACTTCTCATTGCTGTATTTGAGAGGGACTCTGGTCTCTGGAGAGAGAAGAGCCACAGATGCTTGTGCTTCCATTTCCACAAGCACTTTCATTCCTGCTGGAAAGTAATCTATAACAGAAGGCACTTAAAATTCCAGTCTGTGAGAACATCCTTCAGTTCTACTCAATGAATGTTGCAAAACTTACATTAAATCACATATGCTATTAAAATTGCCATTGCATTTATTTATTTATTTTTAAAAGATACTTAGATTACATTAATGTTACCTAAAAAATATAGGGGATTCCCATATGCTCCTCTCCCTAAACCTCACACATTTTCTGACATTAACAACTTCCTTCATTAGTGTGGTACATTTGTTACAATTGATGGGCACATTTTGGAGCATTGCCACTAAACGTGGATTATCAGTTATTTTGTAGTTTACGCTTTCTCCCACACAATTTTCTAAGTTATGACAAGATATATAATGGTCTGTACCTGTCAAGGCAATGCCATTCAGGACTATTCCCAAGTCCAGAAAAAGCCCCCATTTTACACCTATTTTTCCCTCTCCTTCCCCTCTTAGTTTCCAGTGGCCACTGCCTCCACATCAATGATAACAGTTCTTCCATTGCTAGAATCACAAGTATACAGAAGGATGACAGTAAGTCTTCTCTAGTCCATCGCTCATTCCCCAGTCCTGAGGATTCTGGGATGGTGATGCCCTCTCCACTTCTAATTGAGAGTGGGCTTAAATCCCATGGGGCAGATGGCTGGGATTATTTTGCTTGCAGCTGCAGACTCTCTCTATTCCTTGGCATGGTCTTTGTCCATCATCGTCTCCTTGTTAGTTGTCCTGTGTTAGTCCAATCAATTGGAGAGAAGGTGCTACAACACTGTTGAGATTCAGGGCCCAGCTGGCACATGGAAAGCCCAAAGAGTTAAGTGTCTTGGACATACACCTATCAACTTTAATAGCAGCTATTACTTCATATAGAAGGGACAGAAGAGCCATGTGTAGGGAAACCACAACTGTGTCTAACTCGGTCAAACTGGGGATCACAAGTTCCAAAGTACAGCCCCTTGGCAGGGCACCAAACTCCTGAGCTGCCTGCCATACCTGTAGTGTCTGGATGTCTCAAGAGCACTAAAGAGCCCTGCTGATTGAGGCAATATTTACTATGGCAGTCAATGATATCCTGCTGAGTTTTGTATAAGCGTAACCTCTGGAATGACCTCTTGACTCTCTTTGAAGTCTCTTAGCCATATAGACTCATTTGTCTTTACCCTTTCTCCCTTTTGGTCTATGTCTTTTTCCAGTTGCATTGTTAGTTGGTGCTTGGTAGTAATCCCCTGGTGTCAGGGAGGATCATCCCTGGGAGTCATATCCCACAATGTGGGGAACGGAATGCATCTATATGCTGAGTTTGGCTTAGAGAGAGGCCACATTTGAGCAAGAAGAAGGTTCTCAGGAGGTAATTTTTAGGTACCCTATAATACTAGGCTAAGTTTCAATTTCAAAAGTAAAGGTTCATAAGTACAGTCATCACTATAAAGGGCGCATCAAACGTCCATCCTCCTTCACTAGTCACTGCCTCAGTATTTGGAGGATTCTTGCTGTCCCATTAGAGAACTTGGGAGAGCTCCCCAGGATGGGAATTCAATATTCTTTTGTTTATTGTGGAATATCCACCCATCATGACAATGCCCCATGAACACTTGAACAAAATCCTCCTCCCATGCATCCACATCACTGACATCCTACACCAATGATCTTCCCCTGCCACTGTTGTAACCCTTCTATGATCAAAAAGTTCTTCAAAAATGAAGCTAAGAATATAACCAATTACCATTACCAAACTGTCCTCCACAATGGCTTTACCATTCTACATTCCCAGCAGTAGTGGATGAGGATTCTTATTCCTCCACATCCTCTCCAACACTTGTGGTCCTCTGTTTTTTTTGTTTGTTTGTTTGTTTTTTAATAGCATCCGTCATAATGGATGTAAGATGATATCTCATTGCAGTTTTGATTTGCATTTCCCTAATAGTTGGTGATGTTGAGCACCTTTTCATGTGCTTTTTAGTCATTTGTATTTCTTCCTTGGAAAAGTGTCTATTCAAATTACTTGACTATTTTTTTAAACAGGTTGTTTGTCTTTTTATTTTTGAGGTGTAGGATTTCTTTGTATATGCTGGCTATTAAGCCTCTATCAGAAAAATTGTTACCAAATATTTTCTCCCATTGAGTAGGCTGCCTTTTCACTTTCTTGACAAACTTCTTTGAGGTAAAATAGTTTTTAATTTTGAGGAGGTCTCATTTATCTGTTACTTCTATTGTTGCTCGTGCTTTGGGTGTAAAGTTCATGAAACCATTTCCTAATACAAGATCCTGTAGATGCTTCCCTACATTATCTTCCAAAATCTTTATGGTCTTGGCACTTATATTTAGATCTTTGATCCATCTTGAGTTAATTTTTGTATAAGGTGTGAGATGGTATTCCTCTCTCATTTTTTGGATATGGATATTGATTTCTCCAAGCACCATTTGTTGAAGAAGACATTCTCTCCTAATTGATTGGGCTTGGTGTCCTTGTCAAATATGAGTTGACTATATATGCAACCATCTATATCAGAACTCTCAATTCAGTTCTATTGGTCATTATGTCTATCCTTGTGCCAATACCATGAAATTTTGACCACTGTAGCTTTGTAGTGTGTTTGAAAGTCAGGTAGTGTGATTCCTCCAATTTCATTTTTCTTTTTCAATAAGACTTTGGTTGTTCAGGGCCCCTTGCCTTTCCAAATAAATTTCATAGTTAGCTTTTCCACCAGTAAAAAATGCTGTGGTAATTTTTATTGGGATTGCATTAAACCTGTAAATCACTTTGTGTAGAATAGACATCTTAATGAGGTTTAGTCTTCTTATGCATGAGCAGATAATGTTCCTACACTTAATTATGTCTTCTTTGGTTTCCTTTAAAAGTGTTGTGTAGTTTTCTGTGTAGAAATAGTTTACAGCTTTAGTTTAGTTTATTCCTAGGTATTTGATTGTTTCAGTTGATAATGTAAATGGAATTTTTTCTTGATTTCTCCTCAGTTTGCCCATTAATGGTGTACAGAAATGTTACTGATTTTTGCACATTGACATTATAACTTGCCACTTTACTGAATTCATTTATAAGCTCTAGAAGCTTTGTTGTATATTTCTCAGGGATTTCTAAGTATAGGATCATGTCATCTGCAAATATTGAATTTTTTCTTTCTTCCTTTCCAATTTGGATGCATTTTATATCTTTTTCTTCCCTAAGTGCTCAAGCATGTACTTCTAACATAAAGTTAAATTAGAGCAGTGAAAGTGGACATCCTTGTATTGTTCCAGATTTAAAGGGAAAGCTTTTAGGATTTCACCATTGAATATGATGCTAGCTGTGGGTTTATATATATATATCATTTATCATGTTGATGAAGTTTCCTTCTATTCCTATCTTCTGAAGTGTTTCATGAATAAAGGGTGCTGTATTTTGTCAAATGCTTTTTATACATCTATACAGGTGATGATGTAATTTTTTTCTTTCAATCTGTTTTTGTGGTGTATTATATTGATTGGTTAATTTATGTTGAATCCTCCTTGCATACCGGGGATGAAACCAACTTGCTCACAGTGTATAATTCATTTGATATGTTGTTGAATAGGATTAGCATGTATTTTGTTGAGGATTTTAAAATCTAGGTTCATTAGAGAGATTGGTCTATAGTTTTCCTATATCATGACGTCTTTATTTGGCTTTGTTATTAGGGTGATGGTGTCATAGAATGAGTTAGGGAATATTGCCTCCACCTTTTTTTGGAAGAGTTTAAGCAGGATTGGTTTTAGTTCTTTCTAGAATGTTTGGGTGAATTTGACTTTGAAGCCATCTGGTCCTGAGTTCTTCTTAGTTGAGAGGTTTTTGATGACTAATTCAATCTCGTTACTCATGATTGGTCTGTTGAGTTCATCAATTTCTTCTTTCATTATTGTAGGCATCTTTTGTATTTCTAGGAATTTGTCCATTTCCTCTAAATTATCCATCTTGTTGGCATACAATTTTTCAAATTATTCTCTTATGATACTTTTTATTTCTGTGGTGTCAATAGTGATATCCCATTCTTTGTTTCTTATTTTATGTATTTGCATCTTCCCTCATTTGTTCTTTGTTAGTCTAGCTATGGGTTTGTCAATTTTATTATTCTTCTCAAAGAACTAGTTTTTGTTTTTATTTTTCTAGTGCTTTCTTATTTTCAATTTCATTTAGCTCTGCTGTAATCTTTGTTATTTCCCTTTTTCTACTTGTTTGGGGTTAGATCGTTGTTCTTTTTCTAATTCCTCCAGGTATGTAGGTAGGTCTTTGATTTTAGATCTCTCTTCATTTTTAATATAAGCATTTATGACTATGAATTTCCCCCTCAGTACAGCTTTTGCTGCATCCCATAGGTTTTGATACATTGTATTGTCATTTTCTTTCATTTCAAGGAAGTTACTGAATTTTTTTACATCTTCCTCCTTGACCTACTGATTGTCTAAGCAAGTGTTGTTTAAGTTCCATAACTTTTTTGCTAATCTGGTTTTCTGCCCCTTACTAATTTGATACTTCATTCAACTGTGGTCAGAGAAATTACTTGGTATAATTTCAGTCTTTCAGAATACATTGAGATTTGTTCTGTGGCCTAGCATGTGGTCTATCTTGGAGAATGATCCACGTGTAATTGAGAAGAATGTATATCCTTCTCAATGTTCTGTATATTTCTATTAGGTCCTGATCCTCTAATGTATTATTCAAGGTCTTTGTTTCTTTATTGATTCTCTGTTGAGATGTTCTGTCTAATGGCAATAATAGTGTAATAAAGTCCTAGCTATAATTGTAGAAGCATCTATTTCTCCACTTAGTTTTTCTAGTGTTTGCCTCATGTATTTTTGAGGAACCCTGGTTAGGTGTATACATGTTTATGATTGTTCTTTCTTCTTGATAGATTACCCCTTTTATTAATATATGGTTCTCTTCTTTGTCTCTTAAAATAGTTTTGCATTTAATGTTTATTTTGTCTGATATTAGTATAGCTACTCCCACCCTTTTTTGGTTATTATTTGCATGTAAAATTGTTTTCCAACAATTCACTTTAAGCCTTCATGCTTCCCTGAGTCTAAGAAGAGTTTCTTGTAGACAGGATATAGATGGGTCATATTTCCTTATACATTTTGTCAATCTGTGTCTCTTCACTGGTGAGTTTAATTCATTAATATTCAATGTTAATATTGTCAAGGAATTACTTACATTAGCCATTATTTCTTTAGGTTTATGTATGCCATATGTTGTTTTTATTTCTCTTTTGTCTTTTTAGTTTTTCTTACACTATCCTCCTACTCTCTCTCTCTCGTTTTTTTTCTTTCAACCTGCAGAACTGCCTTTAGTATTTCATGAAGGGCTAGTTTCTTATTGGCATACTCTATTAATTTATGTTTATCTGTGAATATTTTGAACTCTCCCTCATTGTTGAATGCCAGCTTTGTTGGAGAGATAATTCTTGGTTGAATGTTTTCTGTTTTAACATCTAATCTTTGTGTGTAGCTAAGGAAATGGCAGAGACTTAAGACATGAATTAATTTATTTGATAATTGATATGTAGGTGATTCAATACTAATAAATAGTTAAATAATCACAGTTGTTGATTGCTCTAATGCAATAAAACAATTAGATAGTGCAGAGGGAGAGAGGGAGAGAAAGACAGAGTGAGACAGTGTATGTACAATCACTCACCAAATGGAGGGAAAACACAAATTCTGGTCTTTAATGAGGCTGGGAAGTCCCCTTCAACAGTCAGCCAGAGCCCCTGATTGGAATCATGATCCCAGCCAGAGCGTTCCCTCTTGGGTGAGACTTTGATCAGCAATCCTGGGGCTGCCCCTTTAAGGAGTTCTGAAATTCAGATCTCCTGCCAATTTTGCAACTTGTGAGTGAATAAATCATTCTGAGATAACAGTGCTTTTCCATAGGGAAGTGGCCAGCTCCTCTGAGGAGAGACATGAAGTCTGCAAAATGTAACATTCTAAATGGTACTGCTAATCATAGAACGCTAAGTGGGGACTTATAGTTAATGTAGAGCTAAGGTAAGAAACTAACCAAGACATTGTTACATGTTTGGGGTAAAGGTCCCCTAGCACTCTTTCTCACACAGACTAAAATAAGATTACATTCCTGAAGCAGAAGAAGTCTCTAAGCATGCCCACAAGTAACCCCTTTACATGCCTGCTCCTGCTTGTCCAAGGTAATCACATTATACTTTAACATCTTGTTCACAATCCTTTCCCCAGTGTAATTACCAATACATAATATATATATTGCATAATATATCATTCCCATTCCAAAGAATTGGGAATAAACAAAAAAGAAAAAGGTAAAAAGAGAGAAAAAGTGTCAAAAGACAAGTTTTTCAAATGTAAAGAGCAGGACTAAGAAACATAGTATCCATCCTGAACCCTATACGCTAAATTTTTCCCCAATACATTCAGTCCCAATACATTCAGTCCTGGGATTGTTCCAAGTTAAAACAAGAAATTTACATATACTTTCAACAATAGACATTTACGTGTAACTTACACATCACCAAATCACTGAAGTACACAATGTGTTGCATTATGAGAGCTCTCATTAGTATTTAAGCATTTTATACATAATCTATTATGACATTATGACAGTAGATTATACAACAACAAAAATAATAAGAGTTTCAACCAGCAGATATCCAATGAATAAACTCTTCCATGGCCAAGACAGTTAAGCAAACCAATTAGATAAAAGGTCAGAACCTAAACTATGTGTGTGTTGGATTTGTTGTGTCATGTGTTGGAGAGTTTGAGGGACATTATGATAGTTTTGGATGACTCTTATTTCCCATGGGCTTAAAATTCTCAACCAGGGAGCTGATATAAGCCAGTAAACAATCAAAATGACTTCATTTCCCCCCATTTTGTATAGTCTGAGGCATAGGCAACAACAAACTATTATTATTTCCCCATTTGGGCTGTGGGGCAGCTGGCACTTTAACTTGTAATCTCAATGCCTGCATTGGTCCTGCTGTTAGCATCTTAAATGGAGCTGCAGCCACAGCTCTCAGTGCTGGATTTAAACTTAGTCCATTCTCACCAGAAAGCCCCAGGAACCAAATCCAGGGCCTCCCATATGGTAGACGGGAGCCCAGCCAATTGAGCTGTATCTACTTCCCTGGAATAGCCAATTTAAATAACACTCTAGGTCACTTTTATGCAGGTGGTCTGGGAACTTACTGGGGGAAATATCAGTGTAGATATTTGCTCAGTCAACTGACAAGCACTTCCAATGAAATAGCATATTTTAAATAAAATAGTGAAAGGGAGAGTGATCTAGAAGTAGAGTAGGAAGCGGGTGTGGCTCAATCGATAGAGCTCCCATTTACCATATGGGAGGTCCCGGGTTCGCTTCCCAGGGCCTCCTTGTGAGGGCAGGCCGGCCTGCGCAGTGCAGTGGGCTGATGCAGCAAGACCTCACAGCAAGGGGGAGATGAGCAGACACAGAAAAAACACACAGCACATGGACACGGCAAACACAGGCAGCAAGGGGGGGATAAATAAATGAATAAATAAATCTTGAAAAAAAATAGAAGTAGAGTAAAGTCATTAGCTCAATTCTTACATTCTGAATTATGGAGCATGGAATTATTTTTCTCATAAGGGAGTTGTGGAGAAAATTGTGCCTTCAGGGGAGAGTGTTAAATCAGTTACTGCCAGGCATAGAAAAAGCTAGAAAAATAATTCGAGGATATAGGTGAGTTTATTTAATTGTGGGACAGGACATCTCAATGGTATACTGGAAGATTTGGGGAAGGATAAAGGCAGGTATACATGAAGAAGAAAGGGATTCCATTTTGGAAATAGCAATGTGGAAAAATTTAGACCAAGATATGCTTACATTTTAGGAATTAACTGAAGAAAATGGTGATGAAAAACACTATGGACTTAGCTCTGTGTTTGTCACCATTCATTTTTACATTTTAATGAAAATGTTTATTGAATGTATACTAAGGTTCAAGCACTGTTTTACAACAAGAACCAGTCAGAAAAAGGTCACTTCCTTCATAGACATCCTAGATAATAGCTGCTATATCCTTAGGTAAATGACTTTCCAGGAAATTGTGGGCTATGATGTGGGTTAGACATTCTGTTCCTTAGAAATTTCTAGAATGGGGAATGACAAGCACAGGAAGATAGCATCATGGTCTGGCTCATGTGTCTTGTGTGATGTACAGTCACACAACTTTCAAGTTGCCATGATAAATTCTGAGCCTATAATGGCCTTCCATCCATCTGTGGCCTTTAACAGAGGGCTCTGTATTTACCGTAGAGCAGGATGTTCATGTTTATGCAAAGTCCCATTGTGAGGTGCTGTGGGCAGTGCAGATAAGTCTTGAGGTCTGTCATGTGTCTGGCTATGTGCACCTGAGAATTGGCAGCTCACTGAAGCCAACTTGCCATCATCTCCAAATGGAAACATTGCTCACCTTTGTTGTACACTCTGAATGGTGTGGAAGCAAAGTTTCCTAACCAAAACATTCTCCACCAGTCTAAAATCCACCTTCTACATATGTCTGTGTGTATTTGTCAGTTTGCATTTTTGTATGTAGATATGACTGAAATTTAAAACTCTTAGAAAAAAACATAGCAGCAGATCTTTGTGACCTGGAATTTGGCAATCATTTCTTAAATATGACACCAAATGCACAGGGAACAAAAGAAACAATGGATAAGTTGAACTTCATTAAAAGAAATTAAAAAACACTGCATCAAAGGACACTCTCAAGAATGAAAAAGCAACTCTCAGAATGGAAAAAAAAATATTTGCAAATAATTTATAAGGGTTTAGTATTCAGAATATAAAAAAGAACTCTTACAATCCAAAATTAAAAAGACAACCCAATTAGGAAAAAATATGCCAAATGTATGCTATGGACAATGGTTAGTGGTAATAGTCTGATGATATTATCTCATACTATGTAACAAATGTTCCACAACAGTGTGGTGTGTTGGTGAAGAAGTGTTGTGTGGGAACTCTGGACATGTGCATGATTGTTTTATAAGTTCACAAATTCTGTAATAAAATTATATTAAAAAATACAACCCAATTAAAAAATGGGCAAAGGATTTGAAAAGACATTATTCCAAAGAAGATATACAAATGGCCAATATGCACATGAAAAAATACTCCATTAGCCATTTTCCAACTTGCAATCTGAACAAGCACAAAACAGGGATAATTGCTGAGAGGACAGCAATTGTCACACCTTGCTTCACATCTCCCTTCTCTCAATTCCTTTTTTCTTCATCGTTGCTGTTTTTGTTTACACCTCCCCAATATAACATCAGTACTTTCATTATGGCCTCAGGCTCTGCTTTTTAGGGAATCTTGGTGTTGGGGCACAAGGTCCAGCAGGAAACATTGTCATTTTGCTCCACCATCACAAGGCTCTAACTAGTCCAAACCTGGCCTTCCTTTCTCCCCCTCCCTCATTCATGTCCATGAAATCCTGCCCTCTGAATTAGCAGTCCCCTCCAGAAACAATCCAGTCTGAATATGTGTCAGCTCTGGGTGATAGCTTTTTAGTATTAGATTAGATGGTTATATTTTCTGAACCTCTGGGTTGAAAATAGAACTTCTGAGCCTTCTCAGTTATTTAAAATGGAAAACACTACCTCAAGTACATTTTATTTACATAGAAATGATTTAAAATATATAAAACATAGTCACAGAACAAATAGCTTCAAGTATTTTCCTTGTATAAGTGTTATGCTGTGTTTGGGTCACAAGGGACACAAGGATTTTTTCCAGAATTGGTACCAGGAAGGAAATCAGGAGAAATTTCATTGCTGAATTCAAGAATCATTAGTTAAGACAGGGGAGGCAAGAGGTGGGGAAAAGATAGCTGGGGCATCATGATCTGTTGGCACCATCTTCTGTTTGACTAAAGTCAAAACAAAACAAAGCAAATCTCGGAAAATAATGGAGCCAAGATGAGTCATACTGGGGGTATTTTGTGGGCGGCATATCAGGGCTTCAAAACAGAAAGAAGTGATTGTAAAAACATTTGGGAAAACCCTAGATTATATCACTTTAGGTTCACTTCCTTCCCCAATTCTCCAGATGTCAGACCCCACTCTCTGTGGTATTTTGTGGACCCCAGAAAATTATGTTCTTAATAGTCCATTCCTGTGGGTGTGAACCTTTTATAGGTGGGTTGTTTTAATTAATTTCTTCAGTTAAGGCCTTTGATTAGATTAGTTCAATAAGGCATAGCCCAGGGTGGGTCTTAATCCTGTTACTGCAGTCCTAAACAGGATGGATTCTGAGAGACCAACAGAGAGTAAGACCCAGGAGCTCAGAGTGGAATCCACAAAGCTGAGAGAGAAAGCCACAAGAACAGGATGCTGAAATCAATGGAATCCAGGAGAGAGAAAGCAACAGAAGGAGCTCCAGAAAGCGACAGAGACCAGAGGAGAAGGCAGAGTCTCCAGATGCCGCCATGTGCCTTGCCACATGACAGGTGTCCAGCAATGTCTTCATAGACAGAGTTTCACCTGTTGCATTGATCATACTTGGAACTGTAAGCTTATAAGTTAATAAATTCCCATAGTAAAAGCCAACCAACTTCTGGTATATTGCTTTGGCAGCCTTCAGCAAACTAAAACACTCTCATTCAGGAATAGATACTTTACCTTTCTCTCACTGATGCCCTCCAGCCAGTGCCATCCCTGTCCTACTACCTATGATCAGCCTCAGAACCCCGAATACCAAGCCTCCATAAACATAGTCACCAACTTGAAGAGAAGAATGTAGTTCAAAATACTGAGCATTTACATCACAGTCATATTTCCCAGATGCTACCTCGTGCCTTCACATTTGAGAATATAAAATTAAAATAAAATTTATTTTCCATCACAAAAATGTTTTTAATGCAATTTTCATTGCACTGGAAACAGTTCAACATATATACAAATTACCTTTTCTCTTATTGTAAAAAATGAAGCTCTCAAGTTGTACATAGTGAAATAAAAGTACATTAAAACATCTTATCAAACATATTTGTGAGTTTGTGTCTTCTTATTTGTGAGTATGCTTTGTGCACTAGAAGGCTTATTTGTATTAGTGTCACACCAACACAGCAGGCTGACTCCTGTGTGAAAAACCATACTTCAGAGTACAACAATGTGTCTTGATTTATAACTGTGGTTCTCAGGTGGGGGCAATTTTATCACCTAAGAGACATTTTTGGTTGTCATAACTGGGGGAGGCAGTACTGGCATCTAGTGGATAAAAGCCCAGAAAGCTGCTAAACATTCTACAACACAGAGGACAATCCCCACAACAAAAAATTATCTGGCCCAAAATGTCAACAATCCCAATGTTTGGAAACTGATTTACACAGCACTCTTCTCCATGTTCCACTGGGATCTGAGCACTTCTCTTCAATTTATCAAGGGTACATGTATTGAAAGAGAATCACAGATGGAATTCTGTGGTTCTCTCTGTTTACAGATGGAATAAATAAGGAAAGATATAATTAATTACTGACTGCTGGTAAAATGACCATTCTTGCAAATAACTGGAATGTACCATTTGTTTGCAAGTGCCAATGAATTATCAATTATGCAAAAACACTATAAAACTAAAGGCTAATTTTAGAAGTTTGTAAGGCCTTGTATTGTAGAGAAGCATAAAAGTGAAACAAATATATAAGTTTACCTTTTACAGTGCTACTTTAATTTCTGATTTATAAGCAACTATAGGAATATATGGCTTTTGCATAGAATGTCTCAGCTGTTGAAACTAAATTCCTTGCATGTGTGGCTGAGAAGTTGGGGGAGTCCCTTTCCTCCACGTGACCCCATCCATAGAATGGAAGCTCCACCCCAGGAAGGGCAAGCTGAGTATGCTGGGGCCTCCATCACCCTCATTCTAGCTCAATCACAGGACAGAGCTCCAGTGTAAGAACAGACAATGAGATCAATGCCCTGCTCATAAAGACGGATGTCATTTTCCCTCTGAGCTTTGGACAGAGGCTCAGAAATTTTGCCCAAGGACAGAGACAATCCATAAGAAGAGAGATCTTAGAAATTCTGTCCCAAAAGAATATGTCATAAATTCCAATAGAAGAGTCAATCATGGATAAATGACATGGTACAACAAAATCCAAACAAAACCTTTAACAAATGGTAGAAAAAGGTTCCTTTAATTAATTAAAAATAGATTTTTAACTTTGTCCCCATTCCCCTGAAATAAGGGCTGCCCTCACAAAGAAAACATGGGCCATCAGCATAAAAAGATAATTTGAGGAAAAAATAAGTAAATAAACACAAATGAAAATAATTTTAATTACATTTTAGTTGGAAATGCAAATTGAAAATGTGAGTATTTTTTCTCTTAACATGTTGATATATACTTAAGTGGTAGTTACAAACATATTTTTGCATACATGGGAAAATAGCCAGTCTCTTAATTTGTGTGGAGGAATATAAAGTCTCTTTGTATGACAACTTGTCATTATATTCCAAATGAAAAATGTAGAAACCTTTTGAACAAACTTCCCCTAAATTTCATTTCCTGGAATTTATCTTGCATGTGTATGTACATTAATTCCTAAAAATATTTATACAGCGTTGTTTTCATGTGAAATATTGGAAACAACCTAAATGATCACCAAGAAGAAACTAGTTAACTGATAGTTACATACATTTAACTGAAGTATACAAATATGCATGCAATCACATGGAAGCACAGTCAAAATATGTTGTTAATTAAAACTGTATCTTGCATGGCAGAGCATTTAATTTCTATGACATAATAAATCATATTTTACACAAACTTGTAGAGTCAACATTGGTTTCTTTTGGGGAATATGCCTAGGATTATGAGAGGCACATATTTAATTTTCATTTTATATTTGAATCGATTTTAATTCTGAATATGTATAATTCAGAATATGTTGAAATTTTGAAAATAATTTAGAACAATTTATTTTGATTCCCTACTTTGTTTTGACAATGAAACAAACTTAATATCATAAAGAACACATCTTTTTATATCATCCCCAAATAATCCATATAATAATAAATTGGATGAATGGTGTCTAATGCATAGATTTAGTCTTTGATTCAGGTACTTTATTCTATAACTTCAAAACTTCCCTGCTCCCCAGATTTCTGATCTCACAATCTTTCAACCGAAAATTAGGATTATCACCCCACTGCTTCTTTATTTCTCAAGGAATTTAGTGAGTCAAAAGTAAATGTATTTTTTTAAAAAAAATTAAATAATTAAAATGATTTTTAAAAATTTAGTTTCAGAACCTGTTTTAGTCAACTGAAAAAACCTAATAGAATTTTGGATAATTGCATACATATGTATATTTTGACCATGGAGCCATACCCACTCTGCTGCATATTCTTTTTTGTTTAAATTTTAGTTTGGATTTGTAGACTCTACCACTGGCTATATACTACTAAACATACTTTCACACTTATAGTTTGTTCTTAAATTAAATTTATTTTTTATACTTGCAGAAAATGGGTCAGTTCAGAGAAAATGACTAGATCTATTCATTTTTTAAAAATTTGGTCATTCTTCATTAAAACACAAAATTAATGAATATTAATTTCTAGGAAAATGATTGAAGGGTTTTGTTTTCCTGTATTTTCACTACATTTCCACCCAATTTCTAAATGAAATTAAGGCACAGTTTGACTTTCATTTCACTGAATAGTTGGTTTATTTACTCATATCTCTTTTATATTCTAAATATGTGAGAAAGGAAAAATGGAAACACACATTGGGAATATTGAAGCATTAGATTTGCTTCTATCTATTGCTATCCACCTTTTGGATGGTTCACACTTACTTTTTTAGTAAATTGAAGAATTGTTGGGTTCGACCCTGCCATCCCTCTGAATAGCTGAGGGAGAAATCCTCAAGGATTCTGAATAAAGAGACTGATATTTGGTGTTAAAAGTCAAGTGGGGAGCAGGTGTAGCTCAGTTGGTTGAGCACCTGCTTCCCATGTACAAAGTCCAAGGTTCAATCTCTGGTACCTCCTTAAAAAAAGGAATAAAAAAGTGGGGAGCTGGTGTAGCTCAGTGGTTGTGGCTGAGCACCTGCTTCCCATGTATGAGGTCTGGGTTCAATCCCTGTTTACTAAAACAAAAACAAAAACAAAAACAAAAACAAAACCATGCAAATAGAAGTCAAGGAAAGAACAAGGGAGATTTTCATTTAAGCAGATATTTTCAAGAGGAAAGAGTGTGACCCAAGGGATCTCATTATGAAGTTGATCAGAGTTATGGGTATTTATGATTTCATTTTTCTTCATGTCCCCAGAGATTTTGCCACTTTGAACTTTAACTTCTCACAATGCTCTTTGAATCTACTAAAATTTTCAGGCAAATTTCATAGCGGTTCACAAGGCAAAATTACCTCTAGTGTTCTCTCTCTTAGGGAATAAAAAATAAATAAAAGAACTGACTGCTGTTTGAGATGAACATGACTCCCTTACAACTCATTGCCACATCTTCTTTCCTTCTCAGTTGCCAGACAAGCATCACAGCAGCATTGGGGAATTACCAGATCACCAGGGACTGGCAACCCTTCAGAGTCAGTATTTAATAACCTCTTTCTCCAGCATGTGGCCAATTCGTTCAATGTCTGAAATGTCCCTCTGGGGAAAATTCTTAAATCATATTTAGCTGCATAGCAGGATCATTTCTTAAAAGGATTAGCTTCTCCCTCAAAGGACAGTGTCTAGGTGTGGGAATTGGTTTAGGTCTGGAAAATGGGAAAGAAGCTATGAAAACTATGTTGATTCAAGTTATGCTTCTGACCCCAGATCTAGAAATTTCCTTCTAATATAGCCCAACTAATATCTTAATAGGATGCCAAAACACCCCAGTCCTCTGGCTTAATTGTGGTCATTGCTCTCATTTGTCTGTGATGGTTGAGTGGCCCTTGACATCTAATTTTCCGGGATATCATTATTCTCAATATCAGGTATCCAGTTCCACTGCTGCATTTCCACCATCATCTCAGGATCGCAGAAGTCAAATATTATTGAACATTTAATGAATACTGATGCCTTCCTCACCAAGTCACTTCTAAATTCCTTGATGAAGGAAATGTCCTCCAAGTCTCCCATAGTGGTTGTTTAGGACCTGGCCAGCACATTGCATTAAATAGATTCCAAAATTCCAACATTCGAGGGAATTTCCAGCATTTCAACCTCACTTTCTGTTTGTTTTTCTTAACTTTATTTCTAAAGAAGTTTTAGATTACAGAAAAGTTACATAAAAAATATAGGGGATTTCCACATACTCACCTCCTCCCCCTCTCACATTTTCCCTTATTAATAACATCTTGCAATTGTGTGCTGCATTTGATACAATTGATGAACACATATTGAAGCATTTCTACTAACAATGGACTATAGTTTACGTTATAGTTTACACCCTTGCCTGCACAATTTTGTGGTTTATGACAAAATATATTATGGCCTGTATCCATCATTGCAATGCCATACAGGACAATTTTAATGTCCTGAAAATGTCCCCATGTTACACCTATTCTTCCTTCTCCCTCCCTGCAGAAACTCTGGTGACCACTGCCTTTATATCAATGATAAAAGTTCTTCCATTGCTAGAATAATAGTAAGTCTATAATAGAATAATTATAAGTCTACTTTAGCCCATTTTTCATTCCCCAGTCTTGCAGATTTGGGGATGGTGATGCCCACTCTGTTTCTAATTGAGAGGGAGCTTAGATCCCATGGGGCAGATGGATAGGACTCTCTTGCTTGCAGTTGCAGACACTCTCTGTTTCTTGGGATGGGCATTGTCTATAATCTCCTTGTTAGTTGACCTGGGTGAGACTTGGACTACTTTTTGAGTTCAAAGTTTAGGTAGTCACTGTAGAAAATGTCAGGACTACTTTTGTGCTTGAACCAATCCATTGTTTCCTGTGCTCTTAGTAAGCACACCCATGTCAATAATGTCAGATCATCAACTGCCAAACATTCTCTCAAACTTCTGCTGATATGAATTGTGAAGAGCTGCATTATTTTTGGAGTAACAGATCATGTTTTCATGGAGCAGTATTTGTGAGCATGCAATGAAACCTCCTGTGGTTATAACTTACCCGGATGATCAGTGATGTTGAGCACATTTTCACATATTGCCATTTGGATATCCTCTTTCGTGAAGTGATTTTTTGATTATATTATATTTTTCTTTTGATTTGTAGGAATTATTCATATGTTCTGGGCAGCACTTCTTCCTTAGAAATACACACACAGACAAACACATATACTGCCTCTTTGTAAGGGAACTTTTGATAAACAGATGTTCTTAATTTTACTATAGCCCATTTGAATCCACTTCTATTATGCTTAGTAGCTTTGTGCCTTGTTTAGTAAATCTTTTCTTATTCTAAATTCACCAAAAACACCATTAAAAGCTGAATTGTTTTCTCACATATTTGTATCCACAATCCATTTGAAGCAGACTTTTGTGCATGAGATCCAGAGTTTTTTCTCCTAAAGGATATCCATTTGACATGGAACCATTTATGAAAAGAGTACACTTTCTCTACTGTATTGCAGTGTCACATTTGTCATAAATTGATTGATGGTATATATATTGTGACCCTCACCCATGAGTATAGTGTTTCTTGGGAATTTAATCATTAGTAGGTAAAGGAGTTTGTTTCTATTCCAAGTGTGCTAGAATTCTTTCCCCAAGAATGAGTGTTGAAATGCATTTTCTGAATCTATTGAGATTATGATATTATTTCACACTTTTATGCTGTCAATGTCATGGGTTAAATTAATAGTATAATGTGGTATAATGTTAAACCAACCTTACCTTGCATAGTTTGAGTGAATTCACTTTGTTGTGATGTATTATCATTTCTTTATTGATGGACTTGATTTGTTAATATTTCATGAAGGACCTTTGCATCCATGTTCAGGAGAAATATTTGTATTCAAAGTTCTTTTCTTGTAATATCCTTGTTGTATTAGCCAGCCAAAGGAGTGCTGATGCAAAGTGCCAGAACTCTATTGCATTTTATAAAGGGTATTTATTCAGTGTAGAATCTTACAGATACAAGACCCTAAAGAGTCTAACTCAAGGGGCCATAGGAGGTATTTTCTCACCCTAGGCCATTTGCCATTTGTTGAGCAATATGACAGGTGATGTCTATGAGGGTTCAGCTTTCCTCTTCCTCTTAAGGCTCTGTGGTCCCATCTTCTTTCAATATCAGTTGTAGGCTGAGATAAGTCTAGTCTCTCTCCTGGGGCTTGTTTCTCTCTGGGCTCAGCTTCTCTGCTCTCTCCACAATGTCAACTGTAGAATATCAGGCAAATGGCTTATCTCTCTTCCCAGGGCCTCTGTGGTATCTAATGGAGACTTGTCTCTTTCCTTTTTTATTGGCTTCTCTGTGTGTTTACTTCCCAGGGCTCCAGTATCAAAGAACTCCCATTCGCTCCTATGCCATACTGTTTTCTCTGTGGCTCAACCTCCTACTGACATGGTCCAGTCAAAGCCCTAAACATAATTTAATCAAGTAAAAGTGAAACCTATGAAGTTAGTACAATCTAATATAGACACCCAGAAGAACAGACCGTTTATAAACATAATCCAATATCTATTTTTAGAATTCATAATAATACCAAACTGCTACACTTGTTAAGTTTTGAATTCAAGAATATGTTAGCATTTTTAAAAGTTAATAAATATGTAACATTTACTTATTACCAACTTACAAAAATATTTATGAAGCTGTTGGATGAATACAAAAATCTGAAGCCAAGAATGAATTGTTAACATTGTAATCATATCAAACTGATTCCAATTTGTTCTCACACTTTATTTTTGTATCATAATTTTGAGAAAGTCCTGATTCATGCAAAAAAATAGCTACAAATAGAAATTTATCATAGTTCATGGGAATATCAGCATTCTTTAAAAGTAATCAGAGTTGTCAGGATTATTTGGGATCTTCCAAAAGATGTTTTCCTCTTAGTTGAACATGTTGGTGAGCCAAATGTAAAAATTTAAGCCTAGCATATTGAATTTATGCATTTTTGTTACAGTATCACAATAGTATGAAGATATGTAGAAAGTCATAATTTGAATAAATTGAATGCTTCTCTCTTTTAACACAAACCTTGGACTTCATGAAAACTGCTTTGTAGTCACAACTGTAGATGAATTTTCAAAGATGATAACTATTGACTTTGAAAGATTTTATGTTTTCTTAAAAGAATTGATGCTTAACAATGACCATATTGATTCAAAATCATTATAAGTAAAAAAAAAATTAGGAGATTTTTCTCTCTTGAAGGTAATGAGTGCAAAATAAGTTGACCACAATTTAAAGATTAGGAGGGTTAGTCTCTCTATGGAAATTTCTTGTAGAAAAATGTTATTATCTTGTTTCTTTGAAAACATTTTTTCCCCAATCAGCCTCTTCATGGCCCCCTTGAACTCTTTGTTACTTAGTGTATAAGTCAGTGGGTTCAAGCTAGGAGTAACAGTGAAATAAAAACTACTGAGAATTATACCATCATTTTAAGGTGGACTGTTTTATGGTTACATACATGTAGATAACAGGCCTTTAGAAGATGAATACCACAATGAGATGGAGGAACTGGTCCCAAATGCTTTTCCCCTCTGTTGCAAATTTGATCTTGACTACAGCTGAAGCAATGAAGTCATATGAAACCAGAATGAGAAGATGTGGTGGAAGAAAAATTTTAAAAATGCAAATAAAATTTCCTCCATGGCTGTAGTGCCCACACATGAAATCTTGACCATTGGAGGTATTTTAATAAATAGTGATCTAGGTAGTGGTTCTTCCATTGAGGTAGACTCATGGCATAGGCAGAAAGTATCATGGTATTAGTGATACCAATCACCGGACATTGACAGGAATGAGGGTTCATTATAATAATATAGAGCAGAAGCTTGTGGACAGCCCTGGGTTGGTCATAAGACTTCACAGGCAGAAAGATGCACTCAAGTGTGCATAGTACAATATCCATTAAAAGTTGGAAGGCATAGTCACCAACGGTCTTTACTCCAGACATTAAGTATTATCTGTGGGGCTATATTTGTGATGTTGCAAAGATCTGAGATGGCCCCATCTCTAAGGAAGAAGAATGTGGGGGTTTGGAGACACTCATTCAGTAATGGCTGCAAGATGAGGTCTGTATTTTCCTTCAAGGTGATGGTGAGAAAGAAGAGAACAACCCCAGAGACAAGCAGTTCCAACTGAGGCTGCCCCACAATCCAAGACGTGCAAATCCACCAAAGTAGCTATCATTGTTCATTCCATTTCTTTTTTCTTAGTAGCAAATGTTCAGATAGAATAATCAACAAATTGGAAGTCACAGTGAGTATATTCATGAACTTCACTGCCAATCTCAAATCAAACATTACATTTATGATATGGATATCAGTTTTGTATTAATGGTATGATATCAGTTTGCTATTAAACATAAAACTAATTGTTTGGTGGTTTAGATAATGTAAAAATTTAAGCTCTCATAATAAGATAAGATTTCACAAAGAGTGATAATAACCAGAATTCTATTTATTGAATGCATCATTGGGGTTCTTTATGGCTAATGCTTTCTTTTTTAAATGATATTTTACAATCAAAAAGATATTCTCCTTTATTTAATTCTAAGAATTTAAAAATTTGTTCTTTCATTTCTAAATCCTTAATTCACCTACAGTAATAAGTGTGTATAATATAAAATAGAGGCTACAATTACATTTTTCCCAAATGGCTAAACAATTTTTCTACTGTAAGATGAGGTAAGTTTCTGAGGAAAGAATGATTTTTATACACTCTTAGGCAGAAGGAAAATTGGTATAGATAAATTTCAGGTGTTTTGGCATTATTTCTCAATATGTAAAATGTTAATACTTTTGCTTTAAAACTTAAGCATCTAGTTTAAGGAAATACTTTTACATATACACCAGTATACATCCACAAATGTTAATTGCAGACTTTGTAAAATTGAAAATGTGGGAAAGAACCAAAATTCTATTATTATTATTCTTAGTGCAAGAATAATCTATATTAAATATGAATTATAAGGTACAGCTCTGCACTAAACAAAGAAGATCTCTAGGTACAGACATAGAATAATTTCCAGACATATCAGTAAATGAAGAAGAGTAGTTCCAGAAAAATATATTTTCCATGATATAATTTGCTCAGCAAAATGTAAATATAGATGTGTATGTGTTTGTGTGTCCATATTTGGAGAAAGAAAAATGAGAAAGGGAAAGAGAAAAATAGTAGTTATATTTAGAGAAGAAAATTTTATTGGAAGTGAAATGTTAGCCAACATTTTAAATTTATTTAATGAAGTAGAAGTGTACATTAACAATTAACAGACTTTTAAAAAGTTCAGTCTAAACTTGGAATGCACAAGGTCAAACCTCAAGCTTGTTCCCACTGGCTCCCTTTGAGATTGCCTTCCTGCTAGTCTCCAAATCTGCAATTTTTCTTTTTTCCACAGAATTACCCCAAGCATACCCACCATGCCAAGAGTCCAAGTCATAGAGAGAGCCCAGATGCCCATAGAGAAGTTTCAACCCCTCACCCATGTGTAAACACCTATCTCTTTATCCCCAGTGAACTGGTCCAAATTCAGCTTTTGAATTCACATAATTCCCTTTAGGTGACAACCTTTCTCACACAAACACAGTTTTTCTCTGATCCTGGAACCAAGAAAAAGAAAAATCACAGAGCATACTGGTCCATTACCACTGCTGGGGAATTCATGGATATGCCTAGTGGCCAACTCCTAACTCATTTTCACTTACCTCCCCTACCCTCATTTTCTTTGTGCCATTCTGTAGCCTGGAGGAGACTTTAGATCTAATGGAATGGCCTGACTGTAGCTTGAACATGAAACCTGGGGGTGGAAACTTTGCACAATATCCAATTACTTTGGAAAATTCTCCATCATTATTACTTCAAATATTTCTTCAGTTCATTTCTCTCTTCTACTTCTGATATCCTCATTACATGCATGTTACACCTTTTATAATTGTCCCACTGTTCTTGGCTTTTTTGCCAATTTTTTCATTCTTATTTTCTCTTTGCATTTCAGTTTTGGAGGTTCCTATTGACATATCTTCAGGTTCACTATTTCTTTCTTCAGCCACATCTAGTCTGCCAATGAGCCTATCAAAGACATTCTTCATTTCTATTACAGTGTATCTAATATCTAGAATTTTCTTTTGATTCTTTTTAGAGTATCCATCTTTCTACTTACATTACCCAGTTGTTTTTTCATATTGTTCACTTTTTCCATTACAGTCCTTAGCACATTTATCATAATTATTTCAAATTCCTGGTCTGATAATTCCAACACATCTTCCATATGTGATGCTGGTTTTGATGCTAGTTCTGTGTTTTCTGCCTTTTATTATGCTTGCAATTTTTTGTGGAAAGCCAGATATGATGTTCTGGGTAAAAGGAGCTGATATAAATAGACTGTTGGCATGAGGTTTATGTTTTTCTGGATAAGAGTTAAGTTATGTTTACTCTTTGCTGCATCTGTAGGTGATAGAGGTTAAAGTTTTCTCTGGTGTCCTTGTTTATGTCTTTCTTGTTTACTTTGAGTTTCCTAGAGACTTCTTCAATAAGGCCTAGGCCTTGCAGTTCTTTCCATTGTAATCCCCTATGTTATATATATATAAAAAAAGCCCTATTGATCTAATGGTAAGATTTGTGGGCCAGGAAAACACTCTATAATCCTATGAGTAGGTAGGTCTTGGTCTTTTAGTGAGACTGTAGGCTTGTAGTATGACCTTCACAAGTGCTTCTTATCTTTCTGAAACCCTTGCTTGAGGCAGAAGTCTGGAGGGGATTTGAGTTGGGTATTTCTCTTTCCTCAGGTCAGTGAGATTCTGATAAAATAGTTTCTTTTGAGGGCAGTCCTTTATTAAAGATAACAGACAACTCTGATCCTATTTCAGAGATTAAGACTTCTGAGAAGTCTTAATTCTCCCTGCAGGAGTGAAATGCGACCTCATTGCAGTTTTGATTTGTATGACCCAAATGGCTAATGATACTGAGTATCTTTTCTTGTGCATTTGGCCATTTGTATATTTTCTTTGGAGAAATGTCCATTCAAGTCTTTTGTGCACTTTTAAGTTGGTTTGTTTGCTGTTTGCATTTTCTTGTTTAATTGTAATATTTCTTTATATATTCTGGATATTTTCTTTATCAGATATGTGGTTTCCAATTTTTTTCTATCATTCTGTAGGTTGTATTTTAACCTTCATAATAAGGTCCTTTGATGCACAAAAGGTTTTATTTTATTTTGTTGAGGGCCTATTTATCTATATATTTTTTTGTTGCTCATGTTTTGGTGTAATGTCTAAGAAACCATTGCATAACACAAGATCATGAATACACTTCCCTATGTTTTCTTCAAGGAGTTTTAAGTTTTGATTCTTATATTTAGGTCTTTGTTCAATTTTGAGTTTATTTTTATATAAGATGTGAGGGCCACCTTCATTCTTTTTTATTTGGACTCCCAGTTTTCCTACACCATTTATTGAAGAGACTATGGTTTATAAATTGAGTGGGCTTCACATCCTTGTCAAAAATCACTTGGCCATAGATGAGGGTTGATTCTTGAACCCTTGGTTCAATTTCATTGGCCTATATGACCGTCCTTGTGCCAATACCATGCTATTTTGATTACTGTGGTTTTGTAGTAAGTTTTAAGATTGGGATGTGTGAGTCTGCCAACTTCTTCCTTTTTCAAGATGGTTTTAGCCATTTAGGACAACTTACAGTTCCATATAAATTTCATGATCAGTTTTTCCATTTCTGTAAAGAAGGCTGTAAGAATTTTGATTGAGATTGTGTTGAATATATAAATTGCTTTGGGTAATACTAGCATGTTGACATATTTTGTCTACTAATCCACCAGCACAGAATGTCTTTCCATGTATTTAGGTCTTCTTTGAGATTTCTTTTAGCAATGTGTTGTAGTTTTCCTTGTACAAGCCCTTTGCATCCTTGATTACATTTATTCCTAAATATTTAATTCTTTTACTTCCTTTTGTAAATGTCCTAATTTCGTTTTCAGATTGTTAATTTCTAGTGTGCAGAAACACCATTGATTTTTGAAAGCTAATCTTGTGCACTGCTACTCTTTTGAATTCACTTTTTAATACTAATAGCTTTATTGTGGGTTTTTCAGCATTTCCTATATATATCATCCTGTTCATCTGCAAATAGTGAAAGTTTTACTTCTTCTATTCAGTTTGGATGCCATTCATTTCTTTTTCTTGCCTATTTTATGTAGTTTGAACTACCAGTACAATGATGAATAGCAGTAGTGACACTGGGCACCCTTGTCTTGTTTCTGATCTTAGAGGGAAAGCTTTCAGTCTTTCACCACTGATGACGATGTTAGCAGTGGATCTTTCATATATGTCTTTTATCATGTTGAGGAATTTTCCTTCTATTCTTAGTTTTCTAAGTTATATTATCTAAAAGGTGTGCTGGATTTTGCCCTGTACAAATCTTTTCTGTGTCAAATGAGAAGATCATGTGGGTTTTTTCTCTTTGTTTTGTTAATGTGGTGTATACATCAGTTGATTTTCTTATATTGTATTCCTGGAATATATACCACTTGGTTATAGTGCATAATTTTTAATGTCCTATTATACTCAGTTTGCTAGTATGTTTGAAGATTTTTGCATTGATATTCATAAGGGGTATTGGTCTGTAGTGTTTTTTTCTTGTCATATCTTTATCAGCTTTTAATAAAAGTATGAGGATGATTTTGGCCTCATTGAATGAGTTATGGAGTGCTCCTTCATCTTCTCTTTTTGGAAGAGCTTGGGCAGAATTGGAGTTGTCTTCTTGGAATATTTGATAGAATTCCCTTATGAAGCCATTTGGTCCTGGGCTTTTTTTCATTGGGGGATTTTTTTATAACTGATTCAATCTATTTGCTAGTTATTGGTCTGTTGAAATCATCTATTTCTTTTTGAGTCAGTGTAGGGTATTCATGCATTCCTAGGAATTTTTCCATTTTATCTAGGTTATCTCATTTGTGGACATACATTTGTTTATACTGTCGTCTTATAAACCTTTTTATTTCTGTGGGGTTGGTAGTAATGTTTCCCCTTTCATTTCTAAGTTTAGTTACTGATGCTTCTCTGTTTTTTCTTTGACAGTCTGGCTAAAGTTTATCATTCTTATTGATCTTTTCAGAGAGCAAACTTCTGGTTTTCTTGAGGCTCTCTATAGTTGTTTTTAAAAAAATCTATTTAATTTATCTCCACTATAATCTTTGTTATTTCCTTCCATCTGCTTGCTTTGGGTTTACATTGTTCTTCTTTTTCTAGATCTTCTAGCTGTCAAGGTAGGTCTCTGACTTGAGATCTTTCTTCTTTTTGATGTAAGCATTTAAAGCTATAAATTTTCCTCTCAGCACTGCCTTTTTGCCTTCCATAAACTTCTGTATATTGTGCTTTCATTTTCATTTGTTTCAAGATATTTCCTAATTATCCTTGTGATTTCTTTTTGACCCAATTGGTTGTTTAAGAGTATGTTGTTTAATTCCCACATATTTGTTAATTTTTCATTTCTCTCTCTATTATTGTTTCTTAGCCTCATTCCATCATGAGAAAACACATTGTATAATTTCAATATCTTTTATTAATTGAGACTTGTTTTGTGAACTAAAATGTGGTCTATCCTGGAGAATAATCCATGTGCACTAGAGAAGAATATGTATTCTGTTGCTGTTGGATGAATTGTTTCTGATTTGCTAGGCCTAGTTGGTTGTAAGGTCTAGTTGGTTGAGAGTGTCATTCAAGTTTTCTATTTGTTTACTGGTTTTCTGTTTGGATAATCTAACCATTATTGAATGTGTTCTATTGAAGTCTCCTACTATTAAGGTAGAGCTGCCTATTTATCCCTTCAAATCTTTCAATATTTTCTTCAAATACTTTGGGGCTCTGCTGTTGAGTTCATATATATTTATAATTATAATTGTTGGATTGATCCCTTTATCAGTATAAAGTGACCTTCATTGCCCCTATAACAGTTTTTGTCTTCAAGGTTTTTTTTTATCTGATATAATATAAATACCCCAGCTCTCTTATGGTTGTTATTAACATGGTATATATATATATGTTTTCCCTTCCTTCACTTTAAGCCTACTTGTGTCTTTTATTTAAGGTGACTCTCTTATAGTCAGCATTTAACTGGATCATGGTTTTTTCTTGAATCCACTCTGCTAATCTCTGCCTTTTGATTGGAGAACCTAACCCATTTACATTTAAAGTAACTACTGATGATGCAGGACTTTCTTTTGTTGTTGTTGTTGCCATTTTGCTATTTTGTTTTTGTAAGTCTTATACCTTTTTTGAGCCTCAATTCTTTTGTTAATGCCTACTTTCATATTTATTTGATTTTTTATTTTACCATTTTGAATTTGAGTTATTCTCATTTATTTATTAATATATTTTTCATATATTTTCTTTTTTGTTACCATGGGGCTAAAATTTAACATCCTAAATCTATAACAATGATATTTGATTTGATACTGACTTAATTTGAATAGCATACACATCATATTGGTCATTCATTATTGTCCTTGTATCCTTTAATTTTTTTTCTGTGTTTTCCTTGATTTCCTTGAACATAGTAAGGATCCTTTTTTTTTTTTTTTTTTTTTTTTTTTTTTTTTTTTTTTTTTTTTTTTTTCATATCTTTTCAGGAATGTCCAAAATCCATTGATGGTTTCTTGTTCCTTTAATGGGTCATCATTTCTTTTTTTGTTGTTTGTTTAACTTATAATATTTTCTTGTACACTGTACATTTTAATATTTTAAAGTATTAACTCTGAGATTAGTCCCTGAAGTGTCAGTTCTTTAGGTTTGTATCCAGCTTGTGGTATGATAGCAATATCCTAGAGTTCCAGGAACTAACAAAAACCAACCAATCAAAGCAAACAGCACCTTTCACAGTCTTTGAAAATTTGCTTTGTTTTGGCTTTTGGTTTCTTTCAGAAATTAATCTTCCTACCAAGAAGATCTGTCCTAGTCAAATATGAATTACAGGGTCCTCTGTCTTGACTGAACCTGTGTGGAGTTGTGGAGTCTGCTTCTTTTCCTGGCTTGTGCCTGTTCATGTTCTTAGGAATCCCCAAGTTTGTAGTTTACAGGAGTTCTAATGCCCCTTTTGACATAGACTTTCATTCCTGGGTTATGTAATTTGTGACTTAATATAGGTAGTCTTTTGCCCTAGGCTGCTTCAATTTAAATGTTTTTTATACTGTTTTAGCTGTCTGCTAGCTGCTTCTCTGTCTTTAGTTCAAATTCTGCAATTGCATTCTAGTGGCAAGTTTCCTAATTAAGTCTTTAGGTTTCCACTGGATAGATTGGCACTGGCATACAGGGACCTCATTATTTGCATAGAGATTTCTCTGCTCCCTCTGGAACAGGTACAGGCTGGCTTCACATTGCACTAGGGAGAGGGTAGGCAGTACAAGCTTTACCTACCATTTTTCAGGCTGCTTTTCCTTTACTCAGCACTTGCCCAGTTCCTGAAACCCTTTCATTTTTTCCTGGAGTTTTGAGGAAGAGGGTTCTGCCAGTTAATTTTAAACATACACACATGAAATAACCATATCTTTTAAATGTATCCAAATATTAATGCTGTCTAATGGTTTTTTCATTCTGTTCTGTGTATCCAGACTTCCCTTAACCTGAACAGCTTTTTGACCTTTTTCCCCATGTTATTTTCTCTGAGATGAATTCTTTAAGCTTTTTTAGCCTGAAAATGTCTTTATTTCTCCTTCATTTTGAAGGATATTTTCCCTGCACAAAATTGATAAGTGACACCACCTGTAAATCCAAAATCTCAGCATATCCCAAGCAGGATGAATAGAAAGAAAATCACACTAAGCATCTTATATCCAACTATGAAAATCCAAAGATAAAGAGAAAAATCTGAAAAAGAAGTTAAAGAAAAAGAAATGTATGATAATTGAGGATATCATCCAGAACAATGAAAGCCAAAAGACAATAAAACATCACATTTGAGGGAGAGAAAACAGCTATCAAATCAGAATATTATTTATTTTTTACTAAGAAGGAGTGTTTCTGGTCTGGTGGGTGTATTCTATCTCTTGACTTTGTGTGCTGCTGTACAGAGGTCTGTCTAATTTGTAAAAACTCAGAGTTGTGCACTTATGAACTTTATACTTTTCTAGATGTATGTTATATTTAAGTGGAAAAGTTTAATAAGCAAAGTCATATCACAAAGGACAAGCAAAAAAAATCCTATTACATCCTTCATAATATGTCAAGAGTGCCTAGAAATCAGAAAGAAAAGACTTAGAACTCAATAGAGAAATGGGCAAGAGCATTTTCAAGCATGGGCAGATATCTCACAACAAAAGGAAATGGCATATATACATACAAAAAAGAATCTCAACCTCATTAACAATAAGAGAAATGCAAAATAAAATGACACTAAGACATAATTTCTCAACTATCAATTTGGAAGGTAACCTATAAATTTGAAACATTACTATACTAGTGAGGATATGGAGAAAACTAAATGACATACTTCACATTAGGCTATGAGAAAAAAGATTTCTTGCACAAAGTAAACATGAATATTTTTTTCTTCTTCTTCAGTTTATCAATATGGTATATTAGACTAATTGATTTTCTTGTGTTGAACCACTCTTACATACTTGGAATAACACCCAGTTGATTGTGGTGTGTAATTTTTTAAATGTGCCTTTGGATTCTTTTTGCAAGTATTTTGTTGAGGATTTTTGCATCTATATTCATTAGAAATATTGATCTTTAATTTTTCTTTTTTTTTTTGTAGTATCTTTATCTGGTTTTGGTATTAGGGTGGTATTGACTTCATTGTCTTTTTAAAATTCATGAGTTTGATGAATTGCTATTAAAAGAGACTATGGAATCTAAAATTCAATTCAGAGAATGGATTTTTTTCACACAGCTTTCACTTAGCCCTCAAGGAAATGTTGATTCTAAGGAAAAAATAACTATTTCAATAAAAGATCTAAGGTGCATTATGATTGAATTTAACATTTTCCTTGGAGAGTGGAAATAGACTTAAGCATCTATATGTAAATAACAGTAAGAAAATAACCTAGTGAAGATATAGATGGAAATGAAAAATTTATTCTGTAGGAAGGAGAACCAAATGGCAGAATTATGTAGAATTCACTTGTGTTGTAAGCAGCTTATGATGCTATTTTTTGTATTTTCCCCATGGCCTAAGCTCCAGTCTCCATGAGTTTTGTTTAATTCCAAATGAGATTAAATCCCCAAGGTAAACAGCTCTAACAAGCCCCTTCCTAAAGTTGCTGCCTTCCCTAGGGACAAGGGACCTCAGTTGTTCTTTATTCTTTAAATATGGAATAAAAGACTTGCAGAGGCAATATTGTGAATTTAGACCCAAACAGCTTAAACCTAGGAGGAGACACAGAGAGGGAACCATCTCCTTCTATGTGGAAAAATGGACCAAAAGCAGGGGGTAAGAGGAAGAAGACAGAACCTAGGGGGCACTTTTTTCAGAGAACAAGAAACCCCAGTTGTGGAACAAGTGGAGTTACTTTTACTCCTGGTGCTTTTCTAGTATTGGAGACAGGACATTCTGCTTGGGAACCATCATTTTGACCACCAA
>JAQZBX010010055.1:0-23836 GCA_029593785.1 Cabassous unicinctus
AAGCATATCACATGAGGTTTTTTTTTGTTGTTTTTTTTTTTAAAGATTTATTTATTTTATTTATTTATCCCCCCCCTTGCTGCTTGTGCTGCTGTGTCCATTCGCTGCGTGTCTTCTCTGTGTCTGCTTATCTCCCCCTTGCTGTGAGGTCCTGCCGCATCAGCCCACGGCGCCGCGCGAGCCGGCCTGCCCTCACAAGGAGGCGCCGGGAAGCGAACCCGGGGCCTCTCATGGTAAACGGGTGCTCTATCCATTGCGTCACACCCGCTTCCTGCCGTGAGGTTGCTGCATCAGCCCACCGCACCGCTCAGGCCGGCGTGCCCTCACAAGGAGGCCTCGGGACGCGAACCCGGGCCTCCCATATGGTAAACGGGGGCTCTATCCACTGAGCCACACCCGCTTCCCTCACATGAGGTTTTATTTAAAATATTTTACAGTTTTTTTTTTAAACCTGCACTTCCATTTCTACCATAGACAACCACATAAACTCAACAAAATCATCTAGCCTATAATTTTGAAAGTGTGACTGTAGGGAATCACTAACAATGAGTTAAATAAAATGTTTAATTCATCTTTCTCTAATAAACCAGACTGAAAGACACAACTAGGTAACAAAACTATCTGGTCACTCTAAAATAAAATGCCTATATCTACCAAGTACAGATTTATTGGGGGTGGGGGCTGGTGGGGGGGGAGCTAGATATGATATAGGTCACTGATTATGAAAAAAATAAATCTAAATATACTCCAAATTTAGAGCACAGAACTTCTGTTAGAGTTAAACACGGTCTTTTCAATTACTTACTGAATCAGGAAATAAATAAAACTCAATACAAAACTCAAATGTTGGGATGGATGTGGCTCAAATGGTTGGGCATCCGTCTCCCATATGGAGGGACCTGGGCTCGATCCCCGGGACCTCCCAGTAAAAAACAAAACAAACAAACAAAAAAAAAACAACTCAAATGTGAATTCTGAAATGCAAAACAAGCGTATACATATGTATACCTGATTATACATATATACACCATGCCAGAGTAAGGAATTTTCCTTCTGAATATGGAGATATTTGATAATAAAGTCACTTTTCATGATATTAATGTGTTCCAAGATAAAAGTACATTGAGCAATAGAGTCTGAATACAGTGTACAAGCACCTCTTTTAATTTTTTTTTCGGTTTTAATGTTATTTTACTTTATGGATATGATTAAATGATGAATTTTCAAATAAATATGTTACTTTTTAAGTCAGAAACCTAAAAATTTTCCCATAACAAAAGATCCATTTAAATACCAAATCAATCTGCATTTATAGCCCACAATGCATGTGGATAGGATTTCTCAGTACATTTTTAAAATATCACCCATACCACAAACATTCATTTTGAACTCTTTGTCTCATAGGAGAAAAACACTGACAGAAAATACTTTGATCAAGAAATATAAAAATAAATACTGAAACATTTTTAGTGTATGGCCTAATATTTTCTCTTGCAAGCTTTAAGAAAATGATTTATTGTAGGTCATAAGTTTTTGAAAACTGCCATTCTTGCACTACTCAAATCATAAATCTATAATAAACTACGATCAAGATCATAATAAACCAACATCATACATCTTGTAACTATAGAGAAAACACTTGTTTTCTCTTCTCTTAGCCCTATGATTGTTTACATTTGTGGGCAGTGTAGGAGTCAACCCTGGTACTTCTTTTTTAATTAAGTTGGTTTATTTTTTAAATATTAACACTAGCTCTTGGAGTAAATCTTGTTCTCTTCCTGGAAGGATGATTGTTCAAGCGAACTTTCTATTTTCTATATTCTAGCTATATTTTTCCCATTGGCTGGTCTTCTCTTCACTCTAACAGAAGGATCTTTCCCCCAACTTTTTCCAAATTTTATGTGGTCTGCTTTTATGATAGGTCAAAAGAGGAAAATCTTGCATTCCAACCTTCCTGGTTATTATTCATCTTTGTAAAAGATTTCCTTTGGGACACAACTCAATGGCTGGAGTCTGTTTTTCTATGGTTAATATCCCCTACCACACAACCCACAGAACAACATGTACTCAGCAAAATAAATTTTATGAAATTTTAAAAACTCATTGTTATCCTGAAAACTTGATGTACTAATTTCTATTTCTTCTTTCCATAGTCTTATGGACCTTAAACAACTAGGAGGATAATTAAATACAATTTTATTCACACCAAAACAAGCAAAAAATGGAAACATCTGTGAAATATCTCTAGTCATTTTATTTTCAACATTTTAAAGTTTTACTTTCAAACTTCCATAAAGTGTCAGTAACTTAGAGTTGAATTGAATGCATGCTGAATATCAATAAAACACATTTACCTACACTATTCCATTTGAGCCTTAGAAAATTTTATGATACTGATTCATTATGATACTGCTGATGGAATTTACTTTCTAACAAACTTCTCATTCTCTCATTGCCTAATCCATATTATGCCTACTCTTTACTAGTTATGGCAGAGTTTGTTAGCAATGACTTTAGGTCATTTCTTAGTTACACAATTCATACTCAAATTGGAAGCCTCATCTGTCCAAAAGTTTCAATTTGTGATCATGCTAGTCATAGGAAAGTCTCACATGGGAAATGATGGAATAGATGTTACCTGTGATGAGATATGGCTATGGTACACTTTACTGAAAAATCTGAGTGATGTACACAGGAACTATTTACTAAAGGAAAATGAAGGTCATCACCATCATTTACATACTGGTAGGGACAAAACACAGACCACTCTGAAATGCTCTGGTTGCATTTCATCATTATTAAGCCTTTTACAAAAATTTAGGTCTGATTGCCAAAATTTTGTGAGAGGCTCATATGCATTAATTCATGTTAATAAAGTATTGGAGGCTTATAACACAAACTAACATCTTAAAAAATGAAAGACTGTGGTTGCATTCATAAGGAGATATACTTATATAAATATACGTGTATGTGTACATAAATATACAAACACATATATACATACACCTATAAATGTACACTGATGATATTTTAGTATCAAAGGTATATAATAAAATTTAAAATATATAAGCATAAAATATAATCAACAAAATTTAATTCTAAAATATAAAATCAAAGTATTTAAAAATAAATCAAATGTTTGTAGAATGGTGTAAATCTTGTAAACTTTTAAACTCATACACTACTTCCTAGGTCAAAATTACACCACACTTTCAAGTTAAGCAAGAAAAAACAAATTTCTATCAATTTAATAATGACTAATATAATAGGTTCTATGAATAATAAAAATATTTTATAAAGTTTAAGAAAAGTGAGGTATAAATTACCCCTGATTTAAATAATATATAATGAACATTAATTCCAGAATTTTATTTCTTACATGGACATAACAAAATAGAGTTCAAAAAAATATAAGGCAGGGAAAATGTCACTTATAATTTATTACAAATAAAATTAAATATGAAAAAATAAAATAAAAAATAAAAACACACATAAATACATGTATATATGTGTGTATTCATTCATGGAATATATTTGTGTATAAATCAATGTATGTGTACAAAATAACATCATAAAATATTATTTTGCATCCCTACTGATGCTATGCCTGAAATTTGACTTCTCTGATTTGAAATATCCATCTATCCTTAAAAGTAACGATAATTTTACCAATAACTATGAATTATCAATCACCTTTCAAATTAGTAATTTTCTTTCCCAGAATCAAGTTAATGCTTTATTGCAAATGGGAAAATTGATGTAACAATGACTTTAGAATTTGCTCTGAGATTATTTGTTCAATAGTGGTTAGCTTGGTGGGCAATGATGAACTGCCAAGTTTGCAGGTTCTCTCAAATTTAGCCAAGTTATTTCAGATCTTTTTAAGAATCCAGATCACCCTGTTACATTTGGGAAAAGATAACACAAATGGTTCTTTCTTATACAAAAATATCTAGATGGAAACATTGGTACATATTTTACCATTAATTTTTAAATGGTTGCAAACATCCAATTTTAAATAATTTTAAATTATATTACTAAAATATAAAAATTTTATAAAATCATATACAAAGTGAAAAATATGAAAGAGCCAATTTCTTTAAAGTAAAAAGCACAAATAAATATGAAAAAAGACCAACAACCTAAAAGAAAAATGATCAAAGGACATAACCACTTCAGAAAAAATATATATATTTTTTAAGTTTCAATATCATTCTGTATTTAAGGAATTACATTTCAAGGATAGATAGATATACATATATACAAATTCATACACACACACATACGATGTAAATATTATGAAATTTGTTACAAGAATTGGCTCACAGTACTGTGGGAATGGGCAAGCCCAAATCCCATAGAGCACACTACAAGCAGAGAACTAAGATGAAAGGTTTTGATCAGTTTCCCAGGAGAAGCTGACAGGCTGAAGTACAGATGGAAATTCTCCCTTTTGACTGCTGTAATCATGACTTCTTTCTTTAAGACCGTCAACCAATTGGATGAGATGTCTCTCATACTTGAAGGCCATCTCTTTATTGATTATAGATGTAATCAGCCATAGATGCAATCAAGTGACTAATGATTTAAATCATCTACAAATTACCCTCATGGTAACAATCAGGCCAGTGCTTGCTTGACCAAATAACTGGACACCATAACCTAGCCAAGTTGACACATGAACCTAACCATCACAGTCCACCATTGTCAACTTGGCACCCATACGCTTCTACTTAAATGACAATATATAAATAAAAACAATAAAGTCTTATTTTTTGCCAAATAATTCTCAACTGTCCTGCATACAACCAGATGCACACTAACTCCTTCCCTGTAAGAGGGTGCAGGTCCTTGGATAATATGCACTTTTAAACTTGGTATCTTATAACTTAAATACTACAACAAGAAGCTAATACAATATGCTATATGATAAGGGGATAAGATGGCAAAGAAAACAAAGATATTTGTGTTATGTATATATACAAACATATTCACAATACAACAAGGAAGAAATAACCATTCCAGTCCTCATTTCTGTAACTTGTCATGTGGTTGTAGCTCCTATTTATCACTATCCTCTTCCACTACCCATCCCATAGTCCTTTTATCCCCAGCAAGCATCTCAGCTGGTCATGGGTCTTTGCCTGGTAGTGTGACCCAAATCTTCATTCCTGAAGTTTCTGGGACATTGGTAGTCCTGCCTGGTTTGGGTTGTTGCATTTTTCCATTAAATTTAATTACAGGACATAGTAGTACTAAAAGATGCTTTACAGGAGCTTCTGCACTCCAGGCAAATTCTTCTTTACCTCCATTGTGTAGTTGCAGTCCTATTTCCCCTTGATAGTCAGGATCAGCCACCCCAGCCAGTACAGTAAGTCCTATCCTCTAATGTTGATTTAGAGGCATGAGGAGCCTGAAGTGGCCAGGTGGCAGTCTTAACTTCCAGTTCTGTGGAATCATTGTTGTTTCTCCTGGTGGAAGCACTTCTCCTTTTGGAACTAAGTCCTGTAGATCAGCAGAACTTAAGCTTGTGGGGACAGGAAGCAAAGTGGGTCACTAGGGGTAATAGTGAGTGGTGCCACTCCCATCACCACCCCTTGATTCCTGGACCCGTGAATCCTGTCTATAAGAGAAACAGCACCATGGACTGGACGCTGATTTAGAACATGCACAGGTTCTGGGAGAACATTGCCCCAGCCCTGCAAGGTATTGCCACCCATGTGCCACAATTGAGCTTCTAAGCTATTCCATTGTTCTACTGATCTAGCTGCTCCAGGATAATGGGGATCCTGGTGAGACCAGTGAATTTTATGTGTATGTGCCCATTACAAAATTTCTTTTGCCATGATGAAGGTTCCTTGATCACAAACAATGCTGAGTGTAATATCATGATAATAAGGCATTCTGTAAGTCCATGTAGTTTTGGCAGAAGCATTGTTTTCAGCAAAGGCAAACCCATATCCAGAGTATGTGTCTATTCCAGTCAGAACAAAACATTGCCCCATCAGTGATGGAAGTAGTACATGTAATCAACCTGCCACCAAGGAGCAGGCTGATCACCTTGGGGAATGGTGCCATATTGGAGACTGAGTTTGATCTTTAGTTCTGGCAAATTTTGCACCCAAGAGTGGCTGGAGCCAGGTCGTCCTTGGTGAGAGGGAGTCTATGTGGCTGAGCTCATGTATAACCTCCACCACTACCACCACAGCCACTTGGTTCATGAGCACATTGGCTCATTATCCACTTGATTATTAAAATCTTCCTCTGCTGAAGTCACCCTCTGTTGAGCATTCACATGGAACACAAATATCGTTATGTTTTTTTGCCCACTCAGAAAGGTCTATCCACATAATTCTCCATACTGTGGATAAATGCCCTTCCATGGTCTGCCCCTAACTACTTCTCTGGACTTGTCCCAATCAATATCCCACCCTTCTCTGTTTCAGAGACAATTTACTTTTACAGAGATTTATTAATTCAACAAAAATTTAGTGAGCACATTTTTTTAGACCCAAGGAATGCACTGTGCCGATCCTTGGTGGTGAGGAGGGTTAAATTCTAATTGGAGAAGATGAAAAAATTTATATATGTATATGTGTATATATATATATATATATATATGCATATGTATATGTGTATGTAAATGTATGTGTATATGCATATGTATATATTAATTATAGATAGTGGTCAGTGCCTTGCTGTCTCCTTCCACCTTTGCAAATACCGGCTAACTTTCCAGAAGAAGTGACATCTAAGTTGAAATCTGAAGGTGATTACAAGAGACAACTTTGATTTACCTCTTCTCCTGGTTAGCTTTTGTTAACCTGTATATCAAGGAGGCTGTGATAAATAATATGAACTATGCACTTAATAATCATTTATTGAATTTCAATTTTGTGCCTGACATATTATGTATTGGGAATTCAAAAATAAAGAAGTCAAAATCCTTTTCCTTATGGGTTAACAATTTAGTACATCAGGTAGGCTCTATTAACTATTCAAAGACAATTTTAACTGACTACTGAAATTCTATTTTTAATAGAATTCTATTTTTATATTTTTCTATTCTAAAAAATTGTAATAACCTCAGATACTTGAGGGTCTCTCTGAATAACTGCAAGGAATATTAAGAAATAGAATTCATTCCCAGAATTAGTCACATCACCCTAACAACTGCTCACAGAGTGCCCAGGTTGGTCAGTTCTGTCCTGTGACTAACTACACATAATCCTGAGTAGCCCTGAAAGACAGTCCATACATTTTTCTCTGACACTGTGACTATAACAGCCATTTACTTGCTATTTCACGGGAGACCTCTAATAAAATTCAGAAAGAATATGACTTAGAGAATAAACGGATGTTCCTAGGAAGAAGCTTCAAATGTAGTGTATTAGTCAGCCACAGGGGTGCTAATGTGAAATACCAAAAAATGGGTTAGTCTTTATAAAGGGTATTTATTTGGGGTAGAAGTCCACAGATACCAGGCCATAAGCATTAAGTTTCTTCTCTCACCACAGTCCATTGCCATGTGTTGGAGCAAGACAGCTGCCGACGTTTGCCAGGGTTCAGGCTTCTTGGGTTCCTCTCTTCCCGGGGCTGCGTTTCTCTCTGGGCTTAGCTCTTCTGGTTCCTCCACAAGGTCAGCTGCAGACTATCAGGTGAACGGCTCACTTCTCTTCTCCTGGGGCCTTCTCCAACATCAAATCTCCAATATCAGAACTGCTTCTCAAAAACCGCTTCTACTCTGTTCTCTGCCTTGCCTTTTATATTCGATTCCCCACCCACCAAGGGGTGGGGCTCAATGCCCTACTGATGTGGCCCAGTCAATGCCCTAATCATAACTTAATCATGCCCAGATTAACAGATCAGTTTACAAGCATGATCCAATTATATTTTTGGAATTCATAATTACATCAAACTGCCCAATGGCCACATGTAGTATTTACTTTTGCTCTAATTTAAGGTCTGGCCTGAGCTTTGCAGAGTTAGAAACTCAATCTTGTCAGTGTCTCAAAATCCATTTCTATTCGAAATGCAGATATTCCTGAGAAAGCTCATAAGAAGTTGCCATGATGGGGATAAAAATGCCCCATTTATATAATAAATATAACTATGAAGGGGATTGAACACTCAGGTCATCTGCCCAACATACACTCAATACAGTGAATACGTGGGGAAAAAAATCTATGCTCACAGATTTTTCTGTGGAGCATGAAATCTCAGTAAGGATTTTTACTTACATGATTCCATTGTTTAATGGCATCAGTCCATTAGGTCTCTGAACAGGCTTATTTGCTTCTGGAATTATCTTTTTTCCTTGCTTTTATATATAAAACCTGAACTCTCTCAATTCTAATTGATACATGCATTCTTTATCCATGTTAATATATTCAATCAACCAGACTGATGCTTTCTCTTTATTTAGAAATCATGATATATTTCAACTATACAGAAAAGCATATTTACCACTTGCTTTGTAAAAACCTGAATTTTGTCAAAATTTGCCTGAGATGTGTATTTTTTAGCATTTAACACCCTGTAAAATTCCTTATAATTCCCATAGCCCTTTTTTTTTTCTCTTAAGTAATGATTTTCATGAATGTAACATACATCATTCCCATACATGTTTCTATTCTTCTGCAATTCATTTATGTATTCCTAGAAAAGTACAGTATTGCTCTTTATACTTGATTATAAATTTTATATAAATCTCATCACACTTAATATATTCTTTTGCCACTTGCTTATTTTGCTCAATATTCATATTTATTTATGACAGATTTGGCTGTAATTTTTTAGCTTCTAAATTATTCATTTGTATGTACATAACATTTATTTATATATTTTTCTATTAATATATAGGCATTTATGTGGCATCAAACTTTTCACCAAGGCAAACAATGCTCTATTAAACTCCATGTATTGAGTAAGACTTTCCCTAGGATATCTAGGAGTTCGATCAGTTAGGTAAAAAGCTATACATGTATTTACCTGTTTTTAGATACTGCCTAAATTTTGGGTAACAGGTGGTAGTCGCAGCATCAACAACATCATAACTGAACATTCTCTATTCCTCCTATGAAAACACAGAACTACCAAGATAACAAAACCCAGACCTGTGGACAATATTTGGCATAAAGCACAGTAATAACCTATCATCAAGAAGCTCTAAACACAATGTGGATGGGAAACAACATCTCACAACTGTGTCACTAACATTGTACAGCTACAGGATCTATACAGCACCAGCAAGTGCAGGTAGAAAGAAGGAAGCTGTTTTAGTTTACCAGCTGCCAAAGCAAATACCATACAGTGGGTTGGATTAAACAATGGAAATTTATTTGCTCATGGTTTTGCGGCTAGAGAAAGCCAAAAATTGAGGCATCAGCACACAATGCTTTCTCTCTGAAGGCACGCTGGGGCTGGCTGCCAGCCATCCTGGTCCTTGAATTTTCTGTGCCATGGCATCGCACTTGGCCGCATCGTCTCCTTTCTCTTCCTGCTGTCACTGACTTCCAGCTTCTGGATGCCCCCCATGGCTTCCTTCTCTAAGCCTGAATTTCATTCTGCTTATAAAGGATTTCAAAAATCCAGATTAAAGCCCAACTTGATACAGCCGGGCACACCTAACTAAAGCATCGTCTTCAATAGATGCTGTTAACGATGGGGCCTCCCCACCCAGAATGTAGACCAAGACCATGACCATGTCCAAACCGGGGTACACAATTCAATCTAGCACGGAAGGCAGCTAGGTTTCTGAAGGCCCTGAGAACAAATGAATGCCAAAAACAGCTGAGAGAGACTCACTGAAAAGCACAGCAGGCCAATCTGAGAGCAAATGCTAAAACTGAGAAGGTTATGCAAAATCCAAGTTTCAAGCCCATGCAAGGCAACAAAGGAACCAAATGCTTAGATTTGTTGGCATAGCCATACAAAGAGGAACTATCCTAAGTTATTTGGAAAAAAACACACAATTTGATTCTACATCCCTGTTAGGATATACCCTGAAAGCAGAAGAATTTTAAAAGCAGCAGTAAACTACTTATCATATTCTTGGGGCTAGGAGGTGGTAATGTTTTCTAAGATTGTATACGTATTAGATAAAGTATAATGAGCAAAAGCATGATTACCTCAGGAACCCAGATTTTCAATGTGGCTGAGATGGAATATAGATGTGAGCTTTAGGAGGTGAAGTTAAAACTTAGAATCCCAAATTTGTGTTAGAATTATCAATATAAATTTATGATGAATCTCCTCGCTAAAAATTATACACATATTTCCTATCTCTGACTAATGAAAAAGCCTAGAAACAATGAACGTCTAATGCATTGGCAATAAAAAGCACTAGCATCCAGAAAAACTTCCCAGTAAAAGGAATCGGAGTTCTTCAGGGGAAAAAGACTGATCTAGATCTGAGGCAGGAAATGAACGAGACGAGCCTTGGGTGTATCGGAATACCAGAAAGCAAAGAAACTACCAAAAATTAAAGCATTATGTTAAACATTTCAGGAACAATTGAAAAAGCACCCACTGGCAAAAACTGGGACAAATTAAGCATCGAAAGTATAACTACTACACTGGATTGAAACACATTATATATGTCAATCCATTAGTTCAAAATAGCATTAAAAATAATTGGGTACATTTGGAGAGCACTGGAAATCAACTAATTTATTATTCAAACATACATATAAAGGGAATGAGCAGTTTTAGAAATGTGCTGCCTGTTAACTTGTGAGATTGAATATTTGTCCAAGTGTTCATCTGGAAATGTTTCCTCTTTTGTGAATTTTATGTTCCCAATCTTTGCTGGTTTTTCTTTGGATGATTTTTCCCATGTTGCTGATTGTAAGTGCTTTCTATGTATTCTGGATTTGCTAATTTCTCTCACTGCAGGAGCTTCCCCCAATGTATATTTGGGTTTATGGATTTTGGTGCATGAGACAAAATTGGGTCCAGTTTGCTTAATGTTTATTTTCTTCTACATGGATAACTCTTCTAGTCACATGTCAAGAATCTCTATCCTTTTCCTAAACATCTGCAATGACACCTCTGTCCTACATCTTGTTTACATTTATAAATACAGTCCTATTTCTAGGCCCTCTATTCTGTTTCACTGGTATATTTGCCTGTCGTTAATACCCTATTGTATTGGTAACAAGCACTTTATAGTAAATCTTTATGTGTAATAGGGCTTGTTGCCTACCTAAATTTTCTTTTAAAATTTTCTCAGTTGTTCTTAGCAATTTGATTTTCTATATGGATTTTAGAAGCAGATAGTCAAGCTATAAGAAACATCCTGTTGGGATTTTGATTAGAACTGTATTGATTCTATAAATAATATAGGATTAACTGCCATTTTTAAGATTTTCAGTTTTTCCAGCCATGACCATGTTTCAACTTTTTTTGGTTTTATTTACATTTTTCCAGAAGATTATAACTTTTTATTCATAAAGATCTTATATACACCTTGTTGGATTTAATTCTAGATAAACTTTTGGATTTTGTTTCTATCATATGCACTAATATTTTAAATTACATATCCTAAAGTGTTCCTTATATGTAAGAAAGCATTTTTTAAGATATTTTGATCTAATATTTATCAGTTACCTTGAATACTTTCTTTGGCTCCAACAGTTCTCTACGGAGATGGCAACTGTATCATCTGGAGAGATTAGATTTTGTTCTTCCTTTCCAATTCCAGTGTGTACATGTACATGCACATGTGTCTATGTGTGTGTAAATGTCTTTTATTCCTTCACACAATTCCTAAAACCTTAAAATTAAATATAAGCAATGATAGAAGGAATACTTGTCTTAAAATTGTAAAGAGAAGGCTCTTAATATTTCACCACTGACTCTGCTTTTAGCTAACAATTTTTAGAAAATACTTTATCAGCTCAAAGGGCCTCCTTATGTTTTTGTTTTGGATTTTAGTATTTAGATTTATAAATAATATTGACCCATGATATTTTTCTCTTTTTCAATTGTCATGTTTTAGAATCAATGTTCTACTAAACTCATAAATCAGTTGGCAAGCATTATTTCTTTTCTAGTCACTCAAACCATTTGTATAAGAATGGAATTATTTGTTCCTTAAATAGCTGGTAGAAATAGTTTATTGATGCATATTGTCATGGTAATATACTTAGGAGTAGATTTCTTTCTATACTGTAACCTAAATGTTCCCTGCCTCTGCTACCTCTCTAAATATGGACAGGGAGGGAGGCAAGGGTACACTACTAGAGCCTTTTCCACGGTGTTTTTAAAGGATGATTTGATGGGTTTCCCAGATATCCCCCTCAAGACTGTAGAATTTATTACCCACTACTGAGAAGGTTTTTGATGGAAAGACCTCAGCTTTCAGCCCTCTTGGTTGAAGAGCTCACTCATCCATAGCCGAGCCCTCTTCCTGTATGTAGCCTGCATCTGATGAATGGTCAAGGAGAAGGGAGTACAAGAGCATGGCCACCTCAACCCTACTTGGGACATCTCTGATGGGTCATCCTAGCATCAGAGTTCTGCATTTGACTGAGATCTTCACTGCAGCTAAATTGTGGCCCAATATCTCCTTCTGTCCCATCCTGCTCCCTTCCCTACCCTTTCACAAGTGGTGATCCCAAGTGTCCTCACTGATACACGCCCCCAAATGCTAAGATCCACCTCAGAGTCTACTCCTGAGGAACTCAACCCATGACAGTCAGGACCCATAGTGACAAGTAAACAGGCACTGGAATGAGGTTTTGGCAATGGAGGTTTCTGGCTGGCAACAAGAATTCCATCACTGGTTGTCGGTGGAGCACTAATAGCCTCTGGAATAAGGTAGGGGAGTAATTGTTAAAATTTTCTCCAGTTCTGATGGTAAATTGGTAAAAGGGAATGCTAGTGTGATGTATCAGGTGTTTGTGCAAATAGGGGAAACAGTAATTCTAAGGGTAGAATTCCACTGGACTTTAAGCCATGGCCACTGCCTGGGCACTATGGCCTCTTTGTACCAAGGGGCCAACGGGCATGTTAAGGAGTTACCATCCTGCCAGGGACAATTGACCCAAATCATCAGAGAAGCTGAGGCTGTTGTTGTACAACTGGGGAATGGAGGAATATGTTTGGCAGAATGTACCTCCTTGGGTACCTCATGATATTCCTTGAACCAGTTTTGCTTGTAAATATAGCAGCCATGGCCTAAGAAGGACATGGGAAGCAGAGCAGAGCACACGGGGATGTGGTGGCGGGTCACAGCACTAGGTAAGACCACCAGACTGGCAAGGGGAGTGACCGCTACCAACCCACAGAGTGTGACCGTGGCAAAGAAAAACTACGCTCAGGACTTCCAATTCCTGCTGCGTGTGATATAAATTTTAGATCATCAGAGAAACAATTCCATTTTATATTTGCCATTTATTCTTCAAAACTGAATGATTATAATCACTTAAATGTACTAATTACATTTTTAAGAAACATTCTCTAGAAGAGGAAATTAGGTTAAAAAGTAAGGATAAATATTCTTGGAGTCCAGTTGTACATGATAAAAAGAATAATGTTTATTTAAATGCTACTATTCTTGTGCCTTCTATGAAGAAAAATGATTTAAATCCAACCTCGTCCCATAGTTTTCACCTATCAGGAGAAAATGAAGATTGAAGATTAAAAGTAATATTCCCTAATATACTTTAAATGTGCAAAATATTTTGCCTACTTAAGAATATTATATTTAGAAATAGTTCAGTTAAACATTGTAGTGGATTCATTTTGAATCATTTCCAAATGTGTATGTTTTTTCTTTCATACATCAGAGAGGAAGGTTCCTTAATGAAACATCAATATTTGCAATATTTTAAAATTATGTTACACCCAAAACGAGCATCTCTATTATGCACAAAAATATAAAATAAATATAAAAGTTATCTGATCACTTGTAAATATTATTAGGCAGAATCAGAGACTAAGAAATTATATATTTTACATTTTAATTTAAAAAATTGTCTTCTCTGTCTCACTGTCCTAATTTTGTGATAATCAGGGTAGGCTAAACATTCGCTATATTAGAAATAATGCATGTGTTCCCAGACCTAGCTTTTCTCCCTAGGTCTGGTTTTTAGAATGCTGGTGATAAACTAAGCCAGATTTATTATTTGGCCATCCTGTATGAGAAAAGACTGTAACTTTGGGTATCTTTGGTCAACCTTAAGAGATATAGCAGGGGGACGGATGTTGGATGCCTGTCTCCCATACGGAGGGACCTGGGTTCGATCCCCGGGACCTCCTGGTAAAAATTTAAAAAAGAAAAATATAGAAGGTGCGTGGACCACCAGGCCCCATGCATGGGTGAGCCACCAGGACCCATGCATGGGTACGCCGTCAGGCCCCGCAAGCCATGCAGCAAGATGATGACTTAACAGGAGAATGACACAAGGGAGAGCCAAGACGAGACACACCGAAAAACCAGGAACTAAGGTGGCGCAGGCGGTAGGACGCCTCTCTCCCACAGCGGAGGTTCTGAGAATCAAATCCCAGTGAAGACAGGAGGACAGTGAAGACAGGAGGAGAAGGATGAGAAGAGAGGGCAGGAAATGGACACAGAGAGTTGCCCAGCAAATGGACACAGAAACAGCAAAAATGGGGGGGGAGGAAGTAAAAATGGATGAAAGTAAATAAATAAATAAATAAATCCTTTAAAAAAATGTATAGGGGAGGAAGATATGGACTATAGTTATTAGTAATACTTTGACGATGCTCTTTCATGATTTGTTAACAAATGTTTCACAACAATGCAGGGTGTTCATGGGAGGGGGGTGATGTGTGGGATCCCTGTATGATGTTACAAGTTTGTTTTGTAAGTTCATAATGTTTACTGAACACTTATAGTTTATATAAGTTCATGTATGAATACTTCAATAAATTGTTTTAAAAAAATTGTCTTCTCTGGCCTTACAACACTCATTAAAAGTTCAATGTTGGGGGAGCGGATATAGCTCAGTTTATATTGTAGAAAGTAATGAGAGTTACTGGAATCTTTCTTAGCTTTTGTAATTGATATTAATGAATTCCCTTAGAGATACACAGGATGAAAATTTGTGTGGGCATTGTTGAGTCCTGTAAAATTTTACATACAACATTTCATAAATTAAGAATCTAGCTGGGAATAATAATTTATAAACTTAAGTGGTAATAAAATAAATAAAACAAAGATTCTTCAAAGGATCAATTAATGTTTTTCAACATTTTAATATGAAAAAGTTCATCTAAGTACAGTGATTAATAATTTTGGACTTGTGTTATATTGTCTAATTTCATGACATCAAGAATACCACATGGCATGAAAGGGATAGAAAAGCATATCCCAAGTAATTTGTGTTAGGTCATCTCTAAAATAATAAGAAAAACATATCCAATTACGACATTTTTTTCTATTCTAAATTGAATTCATTTTAGGAAAGAGAGGACATTTCTGTATTTTTTCTCGGAACTTGGTTAGAGCCAGAATTTTTTAATTTGGAGCTCATTTGAATATATAACACACATAAGGAATATTTTTTTAAAAGTATGTGCATGTAAATATTTATGATGTTTATGTACTCTAGCTCCTCCAAATAAAAGTTATAAGACAATCATGAGCTCAGTGGCCTACAGCCATGAAATTTATCTAAATTAATGTCCACTGAAACAAGATAATAAAGGTAAAACTACATTTGCAATGATAAAATAGAATAATTAATCATTTCAATGTAATTAAACACAAACACACTGGGAAATGGCAGAAGGTATTTGGCTAAACTTCAAGGCACAAATTAAAAATTTTAAACTGGACTCAGGCTTCCTGGACTAGAATACAATTTAATATTGGCATGGCAAAATTTCCAGGTTCAAAGAAAAAGGTCCCATGGTTATCAGAAATCTCTCATAAAATATTGGAAGTGAATCAGAAACTAAAATAATATTACCTAAAATACCCAGAGGTATAAACTTAAGAGAGAAAGCAGTTTTCAAAATATGTTTTGAATTTTGCCAAACACAAAATATCTCAATGTGAAATTTAATTTTGCCAAGCTCAAAATATTTCCAGGTCCTCTAAGGCTTAACACCTACACATTTATATTCCTTATTTTCAGCACCCAGACAGCAAGAAAAGTACCTTTCCAGAAATACAATGGACATTTCTGAAACCCACAGTATTACAGTTCTTCACATAGGTCGTTGTAACTATTGCTACAGTCACACAGAGGGAGAAGCTCTTTTAATTCAAAGGTGCACTACTATAATAATTCTCAACTCAAGGGTTTGAAAAATGGCATTTTGATAGACATCATCAAGATCTTAATCTTTTTCCTTAAACAAAATTGACAAAACAACTCATCATTTCCCGCTTATAGGCCTTAAATATGACTAAACTGGCTTAAAGTATTTATTTTATAAATAATGTGACAAATTTTCTTGGAGTGAGAATCAATAAATACCTCCTTGTTCATTTTAATATCCACTTATTTATTAAGCCTGTTTTGACAAAAAAAAGAAAAAGGTTCTCTGACACATAACCTCAAAATGTAAGGGATGAACCTGAAACTGATAACCTTTTCCCCTATAGAGTTCACCAAAAAGCCTCACTTTTTACCAGCCACTTGCTTAGTCTATATTCCTATACAGACCACTGATGAATTAGAAATGTGTGGAATTGGAACTGGGCACGCAAAAGGTGGTCTTTGAAGTTCTTTAGCCTAGAGGCAGCAGTTCACTATAGCAGGAATGTTATATGATGGCCACGAAGGTGCTATTTCTTCAAAACCAGTCAAAAAAAGCTCAAAAGGATGCGGAGAGTGCTATACACACAATTATTTCTCATAACTCTGAGGCTGCTACACTCCTTTCACAAATGAGATAACTGAAATTCAGCAAAGGAAAGATTCGTTTCTAAGTTAGTAAGGGTTGGAATTCAAACCCAGGCATTTTATCATTTTACTCCCAAATGAACCTTATAGAGAAAGCAGCCTCATTATAACTAAAGGCTAAATCCAACATGAATCCATTCATTGCCTTTAAAATTGTTTTCCTTTCCAGTGAGAACATCCTAATTTAGCTTTGTCATTTCTCTATTCTCTGTCCCATATTTCAGGTGAATCATCATATTCTATTGACTCTGTCCTCTACAAATCCCTAGTTCCTTTTGTCTTTCTAAAGTTCTGTCAGCCTGCCACACTAGACTCTCATCATCTCCTAGCTGAACACACTACACCAGAGTAATCTTTCTGGGACACTTGTAACACCTCTTTCTGCTCAAAGCCTTAAATGAACAGCTCCATTTTCCCTGATAATATTTTTCAACCTGTGGACCTTCAATCACATGCGTTAGAATTAATTGGGGAGTCAGAAAAAAAATACTGATACATGGGCTTCACTTCCAATCCACTGGAACATGTTTTCTGAAGACAGGACTCAAAAATCTGCATTTTTAACCCCCCACACCTGGTGGTTCTTATATGCCCTAAAGTTGAGAACTCTTATCCTTCAAACTCTGGCTAAAACCTTTATTCCAATCTTGTAAGCCTTCTCATCATCACACGACCACTGGCTGATTCTGACTGTCTTCCTTCAGGCTGTCTGCTGTTGCTCCTTCGTCACTCATCCTTGTACTTTTTTACCAAGTTCAAATCCATGTCCCTTCATGCTGTCACTCTAAATATTGTGATGCTTCTTCATAGTCCAGGTAAATCAGCATTCCACATCAAATTCCTAAGTGGCAGTACAATAAAATACAATGTACATGTCCCCATCTTCATGATGAGTGGAGAGCTAACATGATGAGTAGACAGTGACTCATAATAGGCAATACAAACACCAATTATTGGAAACCGCAGGATTACATATCTATGTTGACTGTCTCGTCCCCTGATCACATGAGCTCACTTCCTGAGCTATCAGTATACTTACCTAAAAAAACCTTTGCTCTGTCCTCTTTTAGTTCTTGATGTCAATCTGCTGTGGTTAGTAAAAGCTGATAAGGGAGCTTACTAAAAGTCCTATGCTAAGAAAAATCAATAAGGCTCTTGGAGAAATTCCAAGAAATAAAATATCTCATTAGATACAGGGTTTTGTGACACAGATATGTGTTGAAGGACTGAGTACTTCATTACTTTCAGGCTCAAATCCTGTTCTATAAGGTTGAATAGTTCTAAATATGACCTCGGAGTAAATGGGTGCTGGTAAATATTTTGGACAGGAGTTTTATTATGTAGGTTCTTTTCAAGGGAAAGTTAATCTCATCAGATTTCATATAAACATTTCTAGAACCTTTTCTGAGTCTAGACACTATCCCAATTCAGTATGTTTATATTTAGATTTTTATTAATCTAATTAGTATAGAAAAAAGTAATGGACAGAGTAAAAATACAATTTTAGAAATCTAAATTATTAGACATAAACACCCAGATAACATCAGTCAATGTGGTTTCCACATATTAAAAATGAAAGATAGTGTGCAAAATTATGCAAGGATAATTTAGATGGATGGACTTATTTATATTTTATATGATCACACTTTTACAGAGTATCTGACTTAATACCCACACCATAACCCTTTGAGATAGGGATTACAACAACATATAAAGAAACTAAAAATAAGAGAGATTTAGTGACTCACCCAGAATAACAACTAAGAAGCATCAAGGCCAGAGCCAGAGTCTAAATGTGGGTGGCAAATTTAAAAGTCAGTGCAGTGTGTCCACACACACACATACACACACACATACACACTTGGCCTCTTTGATGCCTTACAGCCTGTGTATCACAATGTGGCTCTCACAACATGGGATTCACAGTCACCCCATAAAAAATCTACCATAAGCAACAAGCACCAGTTAGTATAGTACATGTATTGCTACAACCACCTACCAAGAAGTTCAGTTATTATCTCCAGATTTTAAAGCCCCATGAAGGATTGAGGCTTAGAGAAATTCAGCCAACAAATCACAAAACAGATTCAAACCCAGACAGTCTGATTATGGAGCACAGATATTTAACCAGGATTACTTTTCTAATATCTTTTTTATAGCACTTAATTAACTTTAATGTATATGCTGAGATATGTCTCCCCACTTGGTGGTAAAATCCTAATAGGACTCTACCATATTTAGCTTAAAATCTTGAGACTCTGGCACAGTGTCTGGGATATAGAAGTTTCTCAGTAGGTGGCAATGACACCACAACTCTGGCAAAGTTATCTTTTAACACATGTTATTTCAGTAATTGTTGATTTTTAATAAAGTTCTGCTGTACTGGTACCTCATTCTTCCATTTCTCCCCAACCACACTTTTCACTTTATCAAATTTCATGCTGAAACCAAGGAGAGCAAATCTCAAAGCCATCACTGGAGATTCATCCTCACCTACCAGATATAGAGTTTCTTACTTATGGAGTTTTTACCCTTTCTCCTCACATTATATGATAAATTGTAGATAATTGCTATACTTCCAGTCTACCAATAATTTTATATATTTTTTCCTTTACCCAGGTGATCCTTTCTTAAGCCTCACTATTAAATCTTAATATTACAGACTCAAAATTCAACCTTCCCTGAGCTGTAAGAAGAATATAATTTCCAATTACCCTGAAAAAGAAAATACGACATATGACAAAATAGTGAGCACACCAACATGAGAAGTAACTATAATCCAAATATTTACTCAATTAACTGCCTTTTCTGGAATATTAATCTTAAAAAATCTAGAATCTCAGATCCAGCAATTCTTCCCTTCTTTTGCTATCATACCTCTCATACTTTCCTTGGCTATTTTATTTTCTCAGAACTTTTATTAAGTTGGTGATCATAATTTTTTTACTTATCTTTTTATTAATCCACCAATATTTTCCAGATACTTAACAAGTATTCCTCTTGGGGAACCTATTTGCTCTATTTAGTGCATTTATCCCTTCTATTCCTCTCAAATGGATAGGAATTCCGAGTATCCCAGAGAAATAGTAATAGTTTTACTCAAAGGCATTCTTTATATTTTCCTCTGCCCAATATATTTTGACATCCCCCATTGTTATTGAGTAACATTCTCTGATGCTTTACAACATCCTAACACAAATCTGATTAATGAATATTAGAAAGAGGCCTATTATTTGAGTTAAATTAATAAAGTTTCCAAATATGATATAATAAAAACAAATTTTGAGTTTAAAAGTAAAAACAAGAGGGAATTCAAATTATGAATGCTAATAACAGAGTAGTTTGAAATAGAGGGATAAATGAGGTGAGCACCAAGTTCAACAACAAAGAACATTTCAAGGAAAATAAAAATATAAAGAAATATTATTACTCCTGATTATAGGAGAGTATTTGACCATGGAATCCTGCTTAGGCTCAGAACCTCACAATTCTCCAGTGGACTTCATTTCAATCACAAAATGCTAGCATCACATCACTCCATCTCAGAAACACCCCCTCTGTAATAAAAGTCACAAAAAGGGGGAATTCAATGAAATTCAAGCATGTTTTACCATTACATACAGAGAAATACATAAATGGCATTGTGTCCTTTACTAAACTGAGTGAAATTCAGTCTTCATTCGTACAAAAATGTGTGACAAAGAACAAATGGATGACCCACGTCAGAGGTGTTTTTAATGAAGAATAAATGCCATGGCAGTTAACATGTCTGCAAGTGAAAAGCAAGAACAAAGCAGCTGGGTGCGCAGGCTGGAGGTTGCATGTGAAGAAGCTCCACTGAGAACCAGCCTGGAGAGGCAGGCAGGCACGAGCTCCTGGAGCTGCAGTGCTGGCAGAGTTAGCCAGACTCCAGGTGGAGAAGCGGAGCATGCACGGGCCAGGGCATGAGGGAAGCACACGCTGTCCATCTGGCACCTTGTGATTCCTAAAAGCTGCAGGCTGGGCGCGAACCTGCAGATGCCAATAAACAGCAAAGGACAAATGCTGTGCACAGTCACTCTGGCCTGCCTCCCACAGTTGATCCTCCATTACTCACAGCCATGGTCTATCTAGTGTCAAAATGTAAAAGTCACTCATTCTTTCATTGTGACCCTCAGGTAATCATGATGTCAAACCTAATAGTTCTAGTGATAGACCCCGACCAGACACCAACAGCGTTTAGCATTTTATTTTGACCTTCATTTTAATTTTATGTCTTTAGGCATGTTATGTCTATTTGAGAGAGGTGCCAAAAAAGATAATAACTGAATCTATCAGCATTTTAATTACATATATATAAGTTAGTGGAGTTGAAAAGTGAAGCAAAAATGTGAGTGATGGAATCTATATATTATCGCATGTTATATTTTTCTTTTCAACCTCAGTCTTGCTTTTTACTTAAATATGCTTTGTCCACTATAATTTAGAAGACAAAACAGGCTATTGTTCCTTTAAATTATTGGACCCTTTTACCTTCTGAAAATATTGATTTTTCTCCCTAAGGGTGTGAATTAAGGCTTGTTAACATAGGGAATGGGGCAGAGTGTCAATGCTCTGTGCCTTCCACTGACCGCTAACATATCTCACCCTAAGAACAGTAACCACAAACGTGCTTAGAAAGCACCCAAAGCTGGGGCTCTGCGCCTTCATTTCTTTATATCTCTGTATTTTCAATCCCATCAACCCTTCCACTTTCATCTGTCTTCATAAGAAATCTGTGATACACAAAGGTCATTATTAAGCGAGGAATCCCAGGTCATAAACTGATGAGCAATATCTAAAACCCAGGCCTTTATTCCTTGTCCAGTGATCTCCTATATCTACCACCTCATTATTCAAATTATTTACAATAGGCAAATTAATGTACAATTTAGAATTCACTTTCAAAACCATAATATAGCATCATTTAAAAGTCCCAAATGCTTTTTCAAAATTTTACAAACATTTAAAAATTATACCTGAAACATAAAATTTCATAATTTCAATCAGCCAGCTATATAAAGAACTATGAAGTATTTTAGGAATTTAGTGTAAACTTTTTGGTATTTTTCACATTTAGAAGACAATCATTTCACATTTTCCTTAACTTGGTCAAAATCATCGAGTACATTAAAATAATTTGATGAGCAGGAAATTCTCTGTGTTTGATCATATGAGAAATTTTGTGCTATAGGTACTATTTGTAACTTTAAAAATCAATCTTGTATTTCTATTTGTTCAGATATACCTAGACATAAAATATAACATCATATCTGTTTAGATTTATCTTTTAAAGTGCAACAATAAGCACAACGCTAGACAATGTACACCACAAAGTAGATTAACAGTGCTCCAGGAATGTGCTCTTTACCGTCAACAACATGCTTGAAAGGGAAAGACTTGGAGTCAACCCACTCTCTGTAGTATAGCAAGGTGGCTGTATTCTGTCACCTAAAGAAGCCTCACTCCACTATTCAACACAGCGGCTGGTCAGGGAGCTTTCGGTAGCGGTTAGTGCTAGAAGTGGAACTGTCTGCCGTCAGCATGCCCGCAGCCTGAAGTCGTGCAAAATCAATCAGAATTCTTTTCCACATACTGACAATACCCACTGCATCACTAGACTAATTCATGTAAAGTGCCCTCTTTGGCATGACATGTTGTCCTCTGGAGACTCCTCCTCTCCTTCAAAAACCACCAAGACCCGCTTGAAGACAGCAGCTGAAGCCTGGCATCAATTGTCCATGGGCCAATTGTCACTAAAGGGGCACCATTCCAACAGGCTGAACCTGGATTCCGTCTGTGCAAACAACCTTCTTCTGGTACCACAACACAGCCTGCCCAGCCCTGGTGTGCCCCTTACTTTGCTGGCCCCCAGGTCTTGCCCTAAATCCCAGCCTTCCTGTCTTGGCCTACCCTGGGACTGCCATGCCCCCTCCCCACAACAGCCTCCATGGGGGTCTTGTTCCAGACCAGACTGGCAATGTGCAGCAGCAGCAGGGCTACCTGGTCGACATGATAAACGATCACCAGACAGCATAATCACCCACTTAGCGGCACGTGGTGCTTGTATCAGGCTCCATCAAGACAGAATTTGCCTCACTTATTTCAATTCAGCCATTTGGAGTACGAGCCATTACTCTGAGGTTTCTGAGCTGCTCCTAGTTTCCCCACTCCGCTTCCCCAATTCTAAATCGTGCATTAGCTCAGTATTCTGCCACTGAGATCTACTGCGTCCCCTAGCTAGGGCCACCTGAGATCTGATCATTTTTCATGTTAAACCAAATTCCTCTATAAACAACATTTTTAGGGAGTGTGAGGGGAAGTAGAGTGTGATTTGCCTCAGGCCTTCATCTTACCTGGTAGTATTAAGATATACCATACTAGAAAATAATATTATTTGCCGACTTTAACAAACTATGTGAATTGAAATGTACATAAACTTTGTTTTAAATATAGATATATCTTCTAAATTTATAATAGCTCTGTCTGAAGTCTAATGCATGTTGAAATATGTTCAGAGGATGGACTATTAAAAGTAACATCAGCTAGTTCATGTAAAATTACTTTCATGCCATGGGGAGTAAATGACAAAATTAGATCAGGCAAGGTCAGTATACATAAACTAAAAATGAGTTAGAGAGTGTACCCTTCTCTTCTATTTTCTGGAAGAGACTGTGTGGAACTGGCATTAATTCTTAAATGTATGATAGAATTTGATAGGAAATACATCTGGGCCTAAAGTTTTCTTTCTTGGAAGGTTTTTAACCAGGAATTTTATTTTTCTAATAGATTTAGGTTATTTAAGTTATCATTCATTCCTGAGTTTTGGTAGTTTGTGTGTTTCACAGAATTGACACATTTAATCTAAGCTGTAGTTTTCTGTTTTTCTGTTTCTGTGGTCAGTAATCACATCCCCTCTTTCATTCCTCTTATCT
>JAQZBX010010055.1:23936-45074 GCA_029593785.1 Cabassous unicinctus
GGGCCAGCTTTCCACTTGGGCCAGCTCGCCACACAGGCCAGCTTGCCTTCACCAGGAGGCCCCGGGAATCGAACCCTGGATCTCCTATATGGTAGACGGGAGCCTAGTCACTTGAGCCACATCTGCTTCCCCCTGCTTGCTTTTTAAGATTTAGTTTCTTCTTCTGTTTTCTGGATTACAAAGGTAAAAGATTAAATTATTGATTTAAGAACTCATTTTCTTTTCTAATAAAAGAATTTAATGCTATAAGCACCTCCCACTAGAATTGCTTTAGTGGCATCACAGAAGTTTTGATATGTTGTAAATCTCTTATCTTTCAGTCCAAAATATTCTCCTAATTTCCTTTGATACTTCTTCTTTGACCCATGGATTATTTAGTGGTCTGTCTTTGAATTTCAAATATTTGTGGATTTTCCATATAGCCTTCCATTACCAGTGTTAGTTTAATTCCATTTATCAAGGAATACGGTTTGCATAATCACAATACTTTCAATTTAATATGATTTGCATTGTGACCCACAGTGTGCTCTATCTTGGTAAGTGGTACAGGTCTACTGGAAAAGTGTGAGCTTCCTGCTGTTGTTGGATAGAGTGTTCTTTAGATATCAGTTAGGTTAATTGATGGCATTGCTTAAATTTTCTATACATATTTGCTAATTTCCAATCCATTTGTTCTATCGATTAGTGAGAAAGGAATGTTGAAGTCTACAAATATAACTAGGTCTTTTTTTAATTTTATTTCTCTGTTCAATTCTTTCGGTTTTGCTTCAGATATTTTGAAGCTTTGCAATTAAGGACATGCACATTTACTATGTCTTGGTCAGCTGACCCTTTTATTATTACATACTTTTCCTCTTTGTCCTGGGTGATTTTCCTTACTCTGAAATCTACCTTGTCTGATATTAATATAGATACTCCAGCTTTGTTTTGATTTGTGTTTGTGTGGCATATCTTTTTCCTCCTTTCATTTTCAATCTACTTATATCATTAGAGTTCAAGTGAGTTTCTTGTAGACCACATAGATTTGGGTTTTGCTTTTATAGCCAATCTGACAATATTTACCATTCAATGAGCATGGTTATGTCATTTACATTTAATGTAATTATTGATATGGTTGGATTTATGACTGTCATTTTATTAAGACTTTTCAGTTTGTCCTTTATGATTGTATTAGTGTTTGATTACTGCTGTCACAAATTTCCACAAAGTGGAATAAAAAAATACCTATTTAATATTTTAGTTTCTATAGTTCAGGAGTCTGGGCACAATTCCTCTACTTAGAGCTTCAGGAGGACAAAAATCAAGATGTCAGCAGAGTTGCATTACTTTCTGAAGACTTTGAGAAAGAGTCGGTTTCCAAGTTCTTTCATGTTGAGAAAGAATCACTTCCAGGCTCTTTCAGGTTATTGGCAGAATTCATTTCCTTGCAGCCATACAGCTGAGACTCTGATTTCCTTGCTGGGTGTCAGGTAGGAGCTTCTCTGAGCTCGATAATGCCGCTCGAATTTCTCATCCCCAGTCCTCCTCCAAAAGCTGGGCCAGTCCTTCTGGCACTTCGAATATCTGACTCCCATTTTGTCTTCCTTTTCTGTTTTTAAGGATTTATGTGATTACATTGGGCCCACATAGATAATCCAGGATAATCTCTCTAATTTAAAATCATCTTATTATATCTAAATCATTGGTAAAGTTCCTTTACAGCAGTACATGGCTTGGTGCTTGAATTAAAAGAAAACAAGAATCTTTGGGGGACATCTTTAGAATTCTACCATGTCTGCCTTCTGGCTCCCAAAGACTGAAATTCCTCCCAAAGGCAAAATGCATTCACCCTCCTCCAAATGGTTTCAGAACTCTCATCCCATTTCAGCATCAACTCAAATCTAAAACTCTCATCTGCTCAGAAGTCCAAGGTCTCGTCATTTAAATCAAGTGTGGACGAGTAAGTCATTAAATACATCTCCTGTGCATAATTCCTCTCTATTTGGGGAGCTGTGAAACTAAAGAAACAAGCTATCTGCTCCCAACATAACACTGTGAGGCACACATAGGATACCAATTATAAGTATCCCAGTTGCAACAGGGGAAAAACCATAGGTAAATAGAGTCACTGCTCTAAAGCAGTTCAAAGTCCAGGCAGGAAACCTACGTTAGGCTGCAAGGCCTCAGGACAACCTTTCCTGGCTCTCTGCTCCACCCTTTGAGCTGTGGCCCTGCCCTCGAGACATCATCTCTTCTTCATGAAAGGTGACATGTGTTGCATCTGATTAGTTTGATGAGTAGATTTATCTGTCAGTAGAATAGGGGGGATCAAAGAACTTTTTCTCATTTTGTACTTTTTCTACCTCTTTAGGTCCAAGCTGAGAGAATTTCTGCTGGTATAAATTTCTCAAGAATCTTGTGGGCCTGTGTGAACCTTATGGGGATTCATTCTGTGAAACAAGAAGCTCATCTACAGATATTTCTTATATAATTCCTTCCCTATTTCTGACTTGCTGAGATGGATGACAAGCTTAATCTTCTTATAGGTCCCCTGGTTTAAATAAGGGAACATGTGAGTCCCATCACTGATCTCTTCAAAGAACTATTAATGTGTTTGAGTACTCTGAGCTTTTGACCTTTCTAAGGTTTCAGAGAAGAGTTCTAGTCAAACTCTTGGCTTTTTCACTAGAGCACCCTTTCCTGATAATGAATCTCCTAATTGTAGAGTTTTTTGCAATCTGGGTAGGCTAAGAATTCCCCAAATCACTGGGTCCTGATTCTTTTGTGTTTAACAGTTCATTCCTCAACTCATCTCTCTCCTTTTACATTTTATTTAAGTAGTAAGAAGAAACCAGGTAACACCTTTCACATTTTGCTTAGTAACCTCCTCAACTAAATATCCATGTTCATCACCTACAAGTTCTGCTTGCCACATAACCGCAGGATACAACTTTGCCAAACTTTCTGCCACTACATAGCAAGGATCACTGTTCCTCCAGTCCACTAACATGGTCTTCTTTTCTGTCTAGGCACTCAACACCAGCATCCTTGCTGTTCATATTTCTACTGATAGTTCAAGGAAACCTATCCAGGCTTCCTCTATCCAGGCTCTGCCCATTGCCTGATTCCAAAGGAACTTCCACATTTCTAGCTATTTGTTACAGCAGTACTCCACTCCCAGGTATCAAAATCTGTATCCGTTTGCTACTGCTTCCATAAGAAATCACCACAAAATTAGTGGCTTAAAAATGCCACTTATTATTTTATCGTTACCATGAGTCAGAAGTCCAGGCACAGTGTGGATCAACCAGTTACTTTGCTTAGGGCCCCACAAGGCCAAAATCAAGGTGTCAGCAGGTGTCTGCAATCCTTTCGGAAGGCTGTGGGGAAGGATGCGCTTCCAAGCTCCTTCAAGTTATTGGCAGTATTCCTTCTTCTGCTGTAGAGTTCTCCTTTTTTCCTCGTTGGCTGTCAGCCAGGAGGCTCTCTAAGCTCCTTAAGGGCAAGTGCTCTGCTGATGGCCTTGCCTCCCAGCAGCAGTGGGTCCAGTCCGTCCCTTTCATACTTAAAACCTCTCTGACTTCCCCTTCTGCAGCATCTCTGTGACTGACTCTCCTGCCTTCTGCTGCTGCTTTTAAGTGTGATTGCACTGAGTACACCTGAACAATCCAGGCTAATCTTCCTATTTTAAGGTCATCTGTTTAGCAACCTTAAATAAATCTGCAAAGTCCCTTCACAACAGTACCTGGATTGGCGTCTGACTGAATTACTTGAGGATGGAAATCTTGAAGGGTCATCTTTAGAATTTGCCTGCCACACTTATGTTCCTATGTTTTTCTTGTCCTGCCTTCTTTTGAGGTGTTTGGATATTGTTTATATATATCTTCATGTAATATTTTGTTGTTGTTCTACTATTTTCAAAACCTAGTCTAAAATTTAAACAATCTACTTTGAATTAATCATCTTACCAGTTCAAGTAAAATCATAGAGTCCCTTTACCCTCCACCTTTGTCATCATGTTATCATGTTGAAAATCCTATCAATTATCTTTGCTTTCTACTGAATCACCAACCATTCCCTCCCTACCAGACGTACCAATGTATGAACATGAAGTTCATACGTTGACAGGAATCGTCTAGTAGAGAGGGAATGGTCATTTTTTTAAAAGTTCTTCCCTGACCTCAAATGTCCCTAGTGCTATTATACCATTCTCTGCTTACCATTCAGAGCAATTTTTACAGTTATCCATACATGCTGCCTGTATTTCCTTCTCTCCCCTTTAACCAAACACCTGTCTAAATTCTGGACCCAGAACATCACTAAAACTTCTCTTGACAAGATTAGAAATATCGCAGGTTGTTAACCCAATCTCCCGAGGCATCAGACAAGACTGTTCACTCTTAGCTTCGATAACACTGTCAATCCTAATTTTCCTCCTACATGTTGACTATTCCTCCTCAGTATATTTGTTCACTCAGTAAATAAAATGCTTCATGATGCTGGACTCCTTCCCTGGACTCTCTTCTCTCTTAATAGTCTTTCCTAAGTAATTATAACCAGTTTTACATATTTAAATAATAGTTACATACTAAAGATTGGTAAATTCATTTCTCTAGTTGAAACCTCTTTTCTGAGTTCCAAACTCACACATCCACTACCTCACTGACATCTCAATTTGGATGTCTCATACAGCTTCAATACAACATGTCCACAATCTTCTGATCCACCATCTCAAACTCGAAAATCTGATACCAAAATTACACATCTGTAGAAACCGTATCAATATTATCTTCTTTAAATTTCTATATTCTTTTTTTAACCATTTTTACTGCCAACCACTGTAGCCCAAGTCGCCGTCTTCTCCCCTGGAGCTGTATATGCCTCCTAACTTGTTCTTCCGCAGTTTTGCTCCTGTGAATATCCAAGCCAGTCTTCTAGAGCAGCAAGTCTGAGCGCTCCTTAAAATTCAGACCTTGTCAGTCTCCTGCATAAAACCTTACAATGACTTCTCTTGATAACACACACACACACACAAAAAAAAGAAAGAAAAATCCATTTTTCTTAATATGGTCTTTCAATCTCTGCCAAATTCTATAACTTCAACTCAGGCTATTGTCTTGCCACTCATTATTTTCCAGCTACAGTAGTCTTTCTTCAGTTTAGGAAACACATCAAGCCCCTTCTTATGTCAGGGACTTTGCACAAGCTGTCCCCTACGTGTGAAGAAATATATGCTTAATTATTCATTCCTTTGTTTGTTTGTTTGTTTTTTCAATATTTCCTGAGCATTTATTATATGCTAATCACCGTGTTAAATACAGGAGCTCTTATTAAACAACACAGATAAATTCTAGGTCTTCAAAGTCTACATTTATGGTAGAGAAGACAAGCAATAAAAAAGTAAACAAATATAATAATTTAAAACCTGCATATATATAATCAAGGAAATAAATAATATCATGACATACAAAATGGCAGTGGGTAATCTGGAGCGGTGAAGAAAGCTTCTCTGAGAGGTTAATATTTGAGTGGAGGCCTGAATGATGACAATGAGTCAACTCAGTCAATGAGTCAAACACATTCAAAGCAAAGAGAAGGACATGTGCAAAGGCCCTGAGTCAGTAGAGAGGGCCATGTGTTAGGAGAATCGAAAAATGGGCATGGGGACTTAAGCATTTTGAGTCAGAAGAGAAGGGCCTGTGAAAAAGTTGGAGAACAGACCAAGGTCAAATCAGACGGGGCCTGGAGAGACCAAGTGGGAAGTGTGTTGTTTCAAGGGCATTTGACATCTTTTGGATTTGTGTAAGCAATAGGATGACACAATTTGATGTGCCAAAATACCTTTACTGTGATATGCTTAAAAACATTTCTCCATAAGACATGGCCTAAAATCAGCTACTGAGCATCTCCAAACACTGAATATGCCTCCAAAGGGATACTTTAATATTTTCTTATGAAGTTTCACCAGAAGACAGTTTATCCTCAAAGAGATGAGCCAATAAATAATGAAACAAGAATTTTTAAATATATATGAGCACGAAGAAGACAATCCCCCAAAGGAAGATGGAATAGCTAAACCTAATAATATTATGATGGGCATAAGCCAATCTATATTGTGCACATGTAGCAGCAATAAAAAAAAAAATACTATAAATGCTCAATTCTCAATAAAATACTCAGAAAAAAATGTCAGATATAAAAAAAGAACACCAATCTACTTTAGCAGCTTTATTTATATAGTGCATAAATTTTTAAATGGCTTTCCCTAATAACCACAGCTAAAACTCCAATTCATTGTTTAATTAATACTTCCTCACATAAATATTTTAAAGGTTCAGTTTTTAAGGATAAAAGCAGTTTTCTTCTAAAGAAAACTTCCTCATTACATGCATTTAATATACTCTTAAGAGAAATCGTATTTGTAGTATCAAAAAGAAACAAAAAATTTAAAATACTACCGAGAGAGATTAACATGTTATCTTTTAAGGTCTGGAACTCCCCAAACTCTTAAGGAGATATCTAAAAGCATAAATAAAATTAAAAGTTCAATGCACTCAACTAATGGCTTTTTTTATTATCCAGGAGGTGACTTCTAAGAAATTTAATATTTTGCTTCTTTTTATGACAGCTTGAAATTATTTTGAAAAGGGGATTTTAAAGTATTAAGAAATTAGAATGGAAAGAAGCCAAATCCATTTAAGCAATTTTTCTATTTTTATGAGTTAGCAATCCTTTCTTATATGCTGAGTAGAGTAAATAAATAATGGAGTTAATCTTGTAGTACCATTAATTTCGGTTTGAGGTAACCAGATCAATAGTCACATTTAAAGAGCAATGAAGGGAACTTGAATATCCTATTCATACCTTTGATAATTGAAGTAACTTTTCTGCTCTTTCCAACCATCAACAGAAATACTCTTATTAGTTAAAATATATTTCTGATATGAAAATAAATAGTGGTTAAGGAGATCCAGGACCAGCAATACACTATATATTTGTTGTTCTGAGAGAGTCTATATATATATAAATCTAGGACACTAATAATCACAAGAACAGCTCCCACTAAGTGTCCTACGAGCAAACTGGAAGGCAGTCTACTAGGCTGTGATGATACAGACAGGTAGGAGGTAATTTCTGCTCTCAGCCCCATCATTGAGACAGACAAACAAAGCAATAACTATAATGCAATGTGAAAAGGTAAAATATAAGGAAAGACTGTCATGAGAGCCCAAGAAAATTGTTTTTAATTCAGCCTCAGCTAACAGAAAAGGAAGCCTTTCTGTTACAAATGATGCTACGTCCATTACAATATCACACAGATATGAAATGGCTGGATATTTTTCAGCAATTGCAGTTGCCAATATTGTTACGGCTGAGAGGACCAGGCTTGTGGAGAGAAATATCCAAATTTGGAACTGGAATGGATATCACCAGATTTTCTTGATGAAGAAACTATTACATGTTATCTTAGGAAAGCTATTAATCTTTCTCTGTGCTCCCATTTCCTCATTTGTAAAGCAGATTAATAATACCTACAGATTTTGTGAGAATTAAATGGGTTAATACTGAAAATTTTTTAAAATAAATTTACAAAAGATTTATAACATTTATAAACTTATTTAAAAATTTGTGACAAGAACATGTTACCCTCTCAAATATGTGCAATTATCAGCTAACAGATGAGTAACCGGGCCCAGAGCATAGAGCTAGTAAGGGCCTTGCCAGGACCTCAGCTCAGGTCAGAGAGACTCGAAAGCCATTGATTCTAACACTATCTGGACCTAGTGGCCTAAGAAATGCCACAAAACAATTCAAATCACATTTTTTTCTTTCACTTTTAACTTGAGCTTACAAGTTTTAAAAAATTCAATATTAAAAAAGGTAATAAGATAGCAAGAAAGGAGAGCATAATAGCAATGATAAGATGTAGCACTTAAGAGCCAAAATACAATAATTATATTTATGATCTAGAAAAAAAAACAACCTAATAAATATTAGCTATTGGTTATAGCATTTGCTACTTATATAAGAGAATGTTTTGTTTAGACAATTATTTCCTATTTTTAATTAAATATTAAGTTCTATTTTTTTTCAAATGGATGTAATTCAAACAGATACATTTTTATATTGATATTTGGCTGTCAAAATCTCACCAACGTTTAACGGACAATACTAAAGGAAATAAAATGCTAAATCTCAGCAACAATAAGTTATTAAAATTCATTTTAGGGAAGCGGGTGTGGCTCAATCGATACAGCTCCTGTTTAACATATGGGAGGCCCCGGGTTCGCTTCCCGGGGCCTCCTTGTGAGGGCAGGCCGGCCCGGGCGACGCGGTGGGCTGATGCAGCAGGACTTCACAACAAGGGGGAGATAAGCAGACACAGAAGAAACACACAGCAAATGGACACAGCAAACACAAGCAGCAAGGGGGGGCATAAATAAATAAATAAATAAATATTTTTAAATAAATAAATAAATAAATAAAATACATTTTAGCCCCGTTATTCATTAAATAACCTTGTCCTCTGTTTTCCTCCCAATAATTCCAAAGTTACACTACCATTGTTTGCACTTGTGTTTCATTCCTTAATGGGATATTTTCTTCTTCCATTTCGTTCATTCATGGGATAATTTATTCTTCCAAAAGATTATTTTCTCTTCAACTTAGCTCTCCCCTGTTTTGACAACCGAATTCTTGACTCATCATTAGAAGCAGCTCAATTTATGCTTTAGGACTTGAGAGGAAAAGCCTTCCCAAGGCCTTTCTGGAAAATAAGGACTAGAATCCTTTCTGCATTATCATTAACAACAAACCCCATTAAACAAATATTTTTTTTTGTTCAGAGGTAAAGATACTACAACAAAATGTAACAAACAAATGATGCCTTTCAAACTTAAGTACAAGAAGGTATCTATTTTAAGTTTGTATATAACCTGAAACAACTAAAAGGCCTGAAGATACAGAAAATATATTTTTCATATTTTCAAATCTGAAGGATGTAAAGTGATCCTGAAATCTCTGATATAGCAAATTCAAGATAAATTCTGAATTATTCTGAACATATATTAAATAAAATAAGCAACTCTAAGAGACAGGATTGAGCAAAGGTATGACATTTCCAACTAGGTGGCAGAGTATAGAACACCAGGGAGAAATTATGCAATCAATGGTAAATGCTTACAACATATAAGCAAGCCTGGCCTGAGCAATTATTGCACAAGTTTGGGAAATTAGATAACAAAGGTTGGCCATATGCATTCTGCTCTTTAATAAAAAATATGATGTCAGATAAGTAAAAAGTCACCTATCAACATCATATCTTTCCTAACAATAACAAAGACAGGAATACTTGACAAGGAAAAATATCATGGTATTTTGCTTGGAACAATTTCTACTTTGAACATGCATATATTAATGAGAAATTGCATTTTCCCAAATGTATTAAGAAATAAATTTCTACCTATAGACAACAAATTCAGCCATCATAAAATTACCAGTCTGTCCGGTAAGTTTTATTCCTGCTGGGTGCACCCATCCTCACATGCAATGCTTGTATGTATGCACACGTGTTTATCTATTCACACATGTACATGCATACATAAGCAGCTATCTTGTAATTTTGTAAAGTTCTTTGGAATTTCAGCTTCCTTGTATCAGTTTGGTGGCGTTTACACTCAGGAGTTGTTTTTTTAGTATACAAATGTGTGAGGTATACTTCTTATTAGAAAAAGGAATAAAATAGTTCAAGTTGGAATCAAGCAAAGAAAGCACTGGATGGAATCACATAAAATTTTGAAGAAAGAAGCAAATAGACTGATTTAATTACCAATTAAATACATAGATTATAGTTAAAGATGATTTCAAAATGTAAAGCATCTGATTACACAGGGAAATTGCAGTGTCATGGAAATTGAAATATGAGAAGCTAGTTAGGTGAGGAAGATACCTTTGATTTTATTCTTTGAGTTCTATGTAAATGGGTAGAACACATACGTGAAAATGTCTAGCAAGAAGGTGGATACATGGAACTACAATTTGGTTAGAGCTAGATGTTATAGTTAGCTATATTAAAATAAAGAGTTAAATCCCAAAAATGATCATTGATGGAAATACAGAGGAGTGAGAATGAAAAAAACCTGAATTATATACATATTTAAGAGGTAATATGGGTGAAAAGCAACAGTATAAAAATAGGCAAAAGTAGAAAAAAGTATAAGAGAATAAGAGTTATAAAAACTCATGAGTCAAGGGAAAAGAAATTCTAGCAATATAGATGCATTAACAATGTCAAATGCTTGAAAGTGTTGAAGTTCATGCAAGAGAAGCTATAGGAACAAGAAAAGAACACTTGTAGACATCCCATTTCAAGATTAGTGGACAAAGAAATTCCCATACCGTTTTTTGTAATAAACTTTCTTTTTAGAGAAGTTTTACAAATGCAGAAAAATTACACCAGAAGTATAGGGAAGTCCACAAACAACCTCCATGTGTGCACACACACGCGCGCACACACACACACACACACACACACACACAGTTTCCCTATCATTAACAACTCACATTAGTGAGGTACATTTGTTACAAACGATGAACCAATACCGAAGCATTGCGACTAACCAGTCTGGGGTTTACAGCATGGTTTTCACTTTGTGCTGCAGTTTATAGGCTCTGCCAGCTGTGTGCATGTGCCTGTCACTGCAGTGTCATCCAGAGCAATTTCACGGCCCTACACAGACCCTGTGCTCCACCTAGGCATCCCTTTCCTTCCCTCTAAAGCCCCGGCAACCACTGTCTTCACATGTTGTCAAAGGTGTGTTTTCTGGACAGATAGAGGCCCACACAGTAGCTAACAAAATATTAAACTTCCATCCTGAGGAAGTCCTGCTTTTTTCTCAAATAAAAAGGCAAAAACCTCTGCATTTATAAACCGTGCTTAAGAAAAGAAAACAGGCCTTTATACCATGCCCTTGGTCTTGATGCTTCAGCATTATTCCTGTAAAAATGAAACTTAGCCTAATTAAAATTAATGCCTAAGGTTTACCTCCTGAAAACTCCCTGTTACTCAAATGCGGCCTCTCTCTAAGTCAGAGGTTCTTAACATTTTTTTGTTCCATGGACCCCTTTGCCAGTAGGTGAAATGAATACTACCATAATTTATTTATTGCATACATTCATAAGTGAAGGAAATGCTAGATTTCAGTTAGAGGTCAGAGAAAATAAAGACAATAAGTTGATTTTTTTATTTTCAAGCTCACGAATCCCCTGAAATCTTTCCACGCAGCCCAAAGGGGTCTGTGGACCCCAGGTTAAGAACCCCTTCTCTAAGCCAATCCCAGCAAATAAATACTACCTCCCAAAACCACCCCTAAACAATAACTAGAACAAGAAACCAAAATCTAGGTACCATCTTCAGTGAAATTAAGGAACATCTTTATAGTAAGTAGATAGAGGAAGAGGAAGTGAAATAGCAGAGTGGAAAAAAGATAAACTCTATGGAGACGATGAGAAGAAGCAAGCAGATTTGCCCTGCAGAACCCTGGAAATGCTCAGGAATTGGAGGTTCCAAGTACAGCGGAAGGCTCTGATGAGGAGGGGAAACAAGGTAAGTTATTTGGGCATCTGCTTAAAGAATATTCGGATCTCCAGATCCAGATCTAACCTAACCAGATCTGTCAAGTTACACAGAGAGATGAGGTTTATAGATTCTGGACCACTCAGATGCAAGATTAAGGGGCATTAAGTACACAATAAACCTGGGATAAAAAGTATGATTCAAACTAAGAGAACTAAGTGATATTCTGCATAATTGGCAGTGAGATCTATAGTCCCCCTTCCCTGAACAGAACAAGAGAAAGCTCTTGGAGAATAAGAATATAACAAATTAAAATATGTATTAGAATGATAGTGGGAAAACTACCAGCAAGTTGAGGAAGCCTAAAGAAAGTAGAAAAAAAGAGAGAGACTTTAAGAAAACACTCTAAAAATAGGAATCAGGGAGCAGATGTGGTTCAAGCGGTTGAGCACCTGCTTTCCATAAGTGGGAAGTCCTGGGTTCAATCAGACCTGGAACCTCAAAAACAAAACAAAAAAGAATAGGAAAGAGCAGTGGTCACCGAAGGCTGAGAACAGAGAAGGGGACAGACTGCAAAAGACCACAAGGGAACTTTCGGGTTGGCGGAAATGTTCTAGATGTTGGTGGTGCTGGTAATTAAATGACTATGAATTTGTCAATATGCTGAACTGAACACTTTAAAAGGTTGGCTTTTATTATATGTAAACTAAACTTTAAAAATTATCGATATGGAAAATAGAAAAAGAGTTAAAATAATTAGAAAAGTAATCCCAAGGTCAAGTATTAAATTAATATTTCCAAATGAGAGAATTAAGGATTAAGAATTGAATAAATAATAGAAGAAAATGTCACCAAACTGAAGAACCAGATTCTCTAGATGGAAACGGCTTCCCCATTGCTTAGCTCAAGAATAAAGACTTACACTAAAGCATATGTTCCTGAAATTTCAGAACACTGGAAATAAAATCAGAATCCTAAAATCTCACTGAAAAGAGTCAGAAAAAAGGAAAAAATACAATGAAACAGGAATCAGAATGGTTTCTGACTTTTTACGTAATATTAGATGTTTTAAAAAAAGCAGTGGGGCACTTCTTCCAAAATATGTAAAGAAAATTTTATCAATAGTATTATTTTATCCAACTTAATTACTAATCAATATCCAAAACATCCAACAAATTAACTCCTATGCAAGATGTTCAGCATCAATATCAGCTCTATCTTTGATACGTATGCTCATTCAAAATAAAAGCGCATAATATCAAAGAGGAAGAATTGGGATCAACGAAACAGGGAATCCAACATAGAAGAATGGTAAAGAGAACTTCCAGCAGAATAATGGCAAAAGGAAGTTTCAAGATAACAGCTGCACAGCAAATCGAGAGAGCAATGAATATATCTAGACCAAGGGAGTACAGGGCTCCAGCAGGGATGTCTCCTGAAAAGGAGAGCAGAATGGTACAGATGCATTATCTTACAGGCTTTACAATGGCAAATTGCATCAAACAATGATTAATGGAGATGTAAGAAGTGTGTAGAAGCTTAGCAATTCAAAATATTAAACATAAAAATGTTGTTGCTAATGCTGGGAAAAACAAAACCTTGTGTAAATATCATAGCAAGCAGGTGTAGCTCCCTGGTTCAGCTACTGCTTTGCATGTATGAGGTCCCAGGTTCAATTCCCAGTACCTCCTAAAAAAAAAAAAAAAAATTAATCATAGACTACTACTTGGCTCACAGTTTGAAAAATATACAAATAGCAATAATAATTAGAAAACATAATACTGGACTTTTTAAAAATTGTGACCTAATTATGGCAAAGATAAGAGCAGAGGGCTGGCTGAGAGTCAAAAGATAATGCCCAAAATTGAAGAATCAAGAGAAAGAATAATTTGCAAATTATTTAAAATATGGAAGTTACTATCCAAAGAAACCACTAAAACAATACTGACATTTATTAGGTCCCATGACTGGAGCTGGGGTGGAGATTAAGGGAGGGAAATGATGTAGGCATAGGCTTTTTGCTATTTGCTATTTTAACACAATTTAAATTTCTCAAGTATTTCCATGTTACTTTGTTGAAAATAAAAATTTTATTAAAATCATAAGCAAATATAGTTGGAACACAATTGTGGGTGTACAAGCCAACTAGACTTTTTCAAAAAATTTAAAGACTGAATGCGCATTTAGAGGCAGTAAATATAATCTATTATTTCGAGTCATTTAGTGGTAGGGAACCTTGAGGATTTATTAGTATTAAGGAAAAACAGTATTTTGTTTTGATATATTTTCATATATAAAGGGAACCAATAGAGAGAGAAAAACTGAATGAGTGAATGAATAAATAAAATATTTAAGACAGGAGAATGAGATGGGGCCAAGATGGAGAAATTGTGCCTCGAAAGTAGGATAGCATCAGGTCATCTGATATGTTAAGAAGAAATATACAGTAGATAAAAATAAATTTGTTTTGACATTAAAGGCATGGAACTGAAGATATTCAAACCAGATGACCTTGATAGCTGGGTAAAATTTAAAGTGGCTTGAGGATTAAGTGCACAAATAGTATGGAGTAAGTTTGGAATAATCATTATAAGCACTGTAAGAGGAAAGCAATAAAAAGGGTTTATGGCGCAACCTTAAAGCCCAATTGAAATTAGAGACAATGAAATTTGAGTCAATACACTTTGCAGTTTCTAAATGTTATTTATTAAGCATTCCACAATCTGGGAACAGGAACAGGGAAACCAAGTAGTGAGGGAGTCTCAAGAGCCAAGGATTTGTGCTGTGGATTGTTCTAGAGCTACAGTATTAGCATAGCTGGCAATAATCTTCCAAGTGGATGAGAAGGCAAGTGATGTCAAATGGAAGCTGAGCTACAGAAGGATAGAGAATTAAATACTCTTTCAAGGATAGGGTCAAGAGAAAGGAGAAATGACTTAGGGGAGAATTTACTTTCAAATGTGAAAAGATCTGTTGGAGAGATAATAGATGCAATGTTACAAGTAATGAAACCATGAAACTCAACAACTTTCAGAACATAAGTATCCCTCAAACGCAAGTTCCTATGTCAACAAAACATGAACTCCTCACTAAAAGACAAATGTTACCCATATTGTTCTAAACACACACATGCACACAAATTTAAACAATGGAGCTAAGGATTCTGGGAAGATGGGAGTGGCAACAGCATAATTTTTGGATCTTCTTGAATCCCCACAAAAATACAAGAGAAATTAGATAGAAAAATCAAAAGCCCATAGATAACATGTATGAGAAACTGAGTGACAAAGTGTCCCTTTGCAACACTCAAAGACAAGCAGATGAAGAAGCAAGAGATAGAAAACTGCAAATGTTAGTGTTTGTACAGGAAGAAGCAGAGATAAACAAAAGAATGTTTGACAGAAATGAGAAAAGAGAATCCTGAAATAGCCAAAAGGTATCCACTGGGGAATGTCAAAGGGAGAAAAGCAGCTGAAACAGGAAGGAATGAATGAAAGGGGCTCGTAGTAATGCTGAGGAGTCTAGAGCAGTGCAGCTCCTGTGAACTCTTAAAATTGATCAGGCAGGACTTGCATCCTTTCAAGACAGGTCCCAACCTGAGGAGAAACTTCTCAATCAGAAATAAAAACTGACCAGATCATGAAAACAAAAAGAAAAGAGGAGTAGGTACAGTGGAAGAGGACAACAGAGCCAGGAATCTCCAAAAGCAAATCACTGTATTTTTTTAACAGTATGTGCAAACAGTAGAGGAAGGTGTTCTGTGAACTTAGGAAAGCTATCTGAACCAGACCTCCTCCTAAAGTTCAGGAAATCTAAATTCACATAAAATTGAATATTTGAAAAGCTCTGAGGTCAAATCCCACACAACGTTATTATGAGAAAAAAGATAAGAGCAAAATAACATCCCTGAAGTCAATGAAAGCATGCTAGAATAACTTGGTTGAAAAACAGATCAAAATTGCAGCATATCATTTCAAAATTAACTAAAGTCAGAGTTAGAAAAAGTGAGAAACAATGGGAAAGAACTCAAGAAACTATTAGAAATAAAATTTAAAATAATTTTTAAAATGAAGACTGAAGTAGAAAAAAATCCAATACTGAATACACAGAAAAGAATACCTCATACAAAATAAAAGGTAAACAGAAGAATATGTTTAAAAATTAAAAAGACTTTAGTAGGGGGCCCACCCACAAGAAGATGGTGAGAAACCTCAGGGTTCTGTCACCCCACAAGAGTTTTGAGCAACCAGCAAGAACTGGCAGAAAGCACCAGAAAACAGTTAAAGGGCTGCAGTAACAGGGCAGGCACCCAATCAAGAAAAAAGGCTACTTAAAAGCAGTAGGAACTCCTGGAATCCTGGCTGGCCCCTCCCCAACCTTCACCAGGTTGCTGCCAGCCAGCCCACATTCCCATTGTGGATCCCTATTCCCGGTTCCAGAGGGAGCAGAGCAACCATTGTACACATTTTGGGGGCATGTATGACTGCCCAATTTTTCTAGTGGTGGCCTGAGGATCTTGCTGTCCCAGTGCTTGCCCCACACTAAAAAGTGGCTCACCAAGCTCTCCTATGGAATGCCGTGGGAAGGCAGTCAAACGGATGCCTGGGAAGAGACTGCCGGCTGTAGGACATGCAGTGCAGTGCCTGGACCATGAGGCAGCTGTTTCCTAGGGAAGAGGGGGCATTTGGAACTGTGTAAAAGAGGAATTCCTAGGACCAAATGTGCATACCTAAGACAAGATGCATGTGTAAAAAGGATGATGGGGCCCCTAATTGGCTTGGAGGTATTCTCTAGACTCATAGGGATAAACCCTGAAGGAGAGAATTCAAACAGATCAATCTACAAAGATAGGGGAGGAGTTTTATTTTGTCCTCCTCTTATTTATTTATTTATTTTTTTGTTACTTCCTAACATTCAAAGAAAACTGTCATAATACTATCTGGATACAGCTTAAGGAATCATACCTCAGAGTCTAAATTCCACTGATAACACACTAAAATGCCCAGCTTCAAATAAAGATTTAAAAACATACAAAGAAATGGCAAAGCGATCAACCAGGCAATGGAGAAGAGTAAAGCATGAGAAACCATCAGACCTGGGACATTCCAAAGATTTTTAAAAGATGTTATAGGGAAATATGGACAAAAAAAGAAAGAAAGTCAGGAAAATAACAGCTAAGCACAAAGAGAATATCAATAGAGAGATGGAAGTTATTAAAAGGAACCAAACAGAGTGAAGAACACAGTAACAGAAATTAAATATTCCCTAGAGAGGTTCAACAGCAGATTGGAGCTGGAAGAAGAATCAGTGAACTTGAAGAAAACACAATTGAAATCATCCATTCTAAGGAAAAGAAAGAAAAAAGAATGAAGAAATGTGAACAGAGCCTGAGGAACCTGTGGAATACCATCAAGCATAACAATGTATTCATTGTGGGAGACCCAGAAGAAAAAGAAGAGTAAGAAGCAGAGAGACTAATCAAAGAAACAATAACTGAAAACTTCCAAAATTTAACAGAAGACTTGAATACACACATTCAAGATGCTCAATTAATCCCAAACAGTATAAACCCAAATGGACCCATGCCACACCATGTTACAATCAAACTATTAAATGTCAAATATAAACACAGAATTCTGAAAGTCGCAAGAGGGAAACAACATGCCACATGCAAAGAAGCCTTATAAGATTAAGTGCTAATTTCTCATCAGAAATCATGGAGGCAAGAAGGCAATGGGGAGACCTATTTAAAGTGCTGAAAGCAAAAAATTGCCAATCAACCAAATCCTATATTTGGCAAAACTCTCCTTCAAAAATGTGGGAGAGGGAAGCTGTCAGGGCTCAGGCATTGGGTGGCCTGCATACCACGTGGGAGGTCCCAGGTTTGGTTCCCGGTGCCTCCTAAAGAAGAAAAGCAAGACAGCAAGCTGATGAGATGGGTTGGCACAGAAAGCTGACACAACGAGATGACACAACAAGGAGACACAACGAGGAGACACAATGAGAGACACAACCATCAGGGAGTGGAAGTGGCTCAAGCAATTGGGTGCTTCCCTCTCAAATGGGAGGCCCCAGGTTTGGTTCCCAGTGCCTTCTTAAAAAGAAGATGAGCAAACACGGAGAGCACACAGTGAACAAACACAGAGAGCAGACAGTGAGCACAAACAAGGGGGGGGGAGAAATAAATTTAAAAAATAAATCTTGAAAAAAAATTGAGGGAGGGATTAAGGCATTCATAATAAACAAAATCTGAGGGAATTCATCTCCACTAGACCGGTCCTACAAGAAAAGTTAAAGGGAGTTCTTCAGGATGAAAGGAAAGGACAATAAACAATTGACTGAAGGCACACGAAGAAATAAAGAACTCCAGTAAAGATAATGACATGGATAAATATAAATACCAGTACTATTTTATTTTTCATTTGTAACTCCATTTTTTACTTCCTGCAGGATCTAAATGCCAAATGCATAAAATGTAATTATGAATCAATGGTTTGAGTTTCATAATGGATAAATATCTAATTAGTGACAAGAGCTACATAAAGGTGGGGGGGGCAGAGGAGTAAAGGAACATAGGTCATACGGGCTTTTGAAGATGTTAAGCAAACAAAGGAGAATGCTATAGATGTAAGATGTTAAAATTAAGCACCATGATAAATCTCATAAATTATCACAGAATATGCAAGCCCAGAGAGAACGAAAGTAGAATACAGGTTACCAGGGATGGAGCAAGGAACAACAGGGAGTTAACACAAAATGAGGGTAGGGTTTTTGTTTGGAAAGTGCTAGTAATGCATGGTGGAAAGGATATTGCAGCACTGAATGTGATTTAATGCCACTGAATGGTATGCATGGAAGGGGTTCGGATGGGAAGATTTATTTTGTATATGTGTTTCCACAAAAGAAGGAAGGAAGGGAGGAAAGGAGGAAGGGAGAAAGAGAGGGAAGAAGGAAAGAAAGAAAGAGAGAGAGAGAAAGAGAGAGAAAAAGAGAGAGAAAGGCAGAGAGAAAGACAGAGAGAAAGAGAGAAAGAAAAAGAGAGAGAAAGAAAAAAGAGAGAAAGAAAGAGAAACTAAAGAGGTGATGACAATGAAATACAATACATGAGACTGGATGTGATGTAAGAATGGAGGAGAAAATGCTCAAAAGGGACATTACTGATCCATAAGCAAAATTGAAATGTAGAATGTAAATTTTATACCAATGTTAAATTTCTTGAACTTGATAATTGTACATAAGGTGATTATATAAGTGAATACCCTTGTATGTAGGAAATGTACAAGGAGTATGATACATGTAAGCTGCTCTCAAATGTCCATAAATAGAGAAAGGAAGAGAAGGGAGAGGAGAAAGATAGTGGAAAGATGGCAAAATGTTAAAATTGGTGGATCTGGGTGACAGGGGTGGGGCTATGTGGGAGTTCTCTGTATGGGGTCTGTATTATTTTTGCAGCTGCCCTGTAAGTTTGAAATTCTTTCAAAATAAAAAGTTAAAAAGAATCAAAGAAAAGTATGAAAAGATTCAAGAGAAAGTGAGAAATATTAAAGATGCGAAAAGAATATCCAATGTATGGATTACAGGAAACCCTGAAGGGAAGAAAATAAATACTAAAAACTATAACTTTTCTAAAATAAAGAGATTTGAAGCTACATTTTTGAAAGAGTACCTTGTGTACATGAAATTATCAACCCATAACTACCAACATCAATATATAATGAAATAAAATTCTGGACTTAAAAAGAAAAAAAAGCCCTTTGGTCATTTAGATAAAAGGAGCATGTGACACAGAAGGAAAATAAAGTAAGATTATTATCAGACTTTGACAGCAATCATGTATTTCAGGGAAAAAATGGAGAGTATATTTAAGATCCTCAAAAAATGAAAATGTGAATCACAGATTTTATATCCAGCAAAACTGACCTTTAATATAAAGGATACAAACAGGATCTTGAGGATACAAGAACTCAAGAAATATAGTTCCTAATAGCCCTTCTTGAGGAATGTACTAGAGAACAACTTCAGACAATCAAAATGACTAGAGAGACATCAACAAAAATATTTGTGCTGAGTACTAAATAGTCACTTGCAGAAGAAAATGTAAATTAGGGTTGAAAGGAAGAAAGTGTTGTATGTAATGGCTATATGCTCTGACAAAAAAATAGAAGGTAATGAATATAGTATATTCAAAGACATCTTGTCTTACTGTTTTCAGTAATCAGAATTGATAATGACAGTCCTGTTGTATGAAAAATGTGAGACAGAATTATTGTGGAATACTCTAATTCTAATATGCCCTGTGCCCTTGAGAATCAAAGTGAAATAAAGGGATTAAATAAAAAACTTAGTGGTCCAAAATTTGAACTGGGAATATCTGAATGAACTTATCTGGTCTTTTACCTTTAAAAATATATTGATTGATATTGACGATTGTACTTATGAACCTTTTCTTTTGAAATTGAAACTTAGCCTAATATTATATGTTGCCTAAACAGTTACCTCCTGAGGTCCTCCTTGTTGCTTAAATGTGGCCTCTCTTTAAGCCAAACTCAGCACATAAATGCACTGCCTAACCCCGTGTGGGACATGACTCTCAGGGATGAACCTCCCTGGCACTGAGGGATTATTACCAAGTGCCAACTTGCAATGCACCTGGGAAAAGACCTTGACCATATGGGGGAATGGAAAATACAAATGAGTTTTTATGACTAAGAGATTTCAAAGTGAGTTGGGAGGTCATTCCAGAGGTTATGCTTATGCACATCTCAGCAGGATCTCAATGACTGCTAAAGTAAATATTGCCTCAAATAGTGGGGCTCCTGAGAGCTCTAGAGACATCCAGACACTATAGGCAGGGCAGAAAGCTCAGGAGTTTGGCACCCTGCCAGTGGGCGTTACCTTGGAATTTATGCTCACCAGTGTGACAGAGTAGTGCTCAGTTGTGGTTTCCTTACACATGGCTCTTCTGCCCCTTCTTTTTGAACCTGTTGTTAGTACTACAGTTGATAGGTGTATATGCAAGAGATTTAAATCTCTGGTCTGTCCATTTGCCAGCTGGGCCCTGAATCTCAGCATAGTTGCAACACCTACTCTCCAGTTCATTGGACTTACTCAGGACAACTAACAAGGTGATGATGATGGACAATGCCCATCCCAAGGAACAGAGAGAATTTGCACCTGCAAGCAAGATAATTCCATCTATCTGCCCCATGGGATCTAAGCCCCCTCTCAATTAGACACAGAAATGAACAACGGGCTAAAGTAGACTTACTATTATTCTACTATAGACATTGTTATGCTAGCAATGGAAGAAGTTGTATAATTGATATAAAGGCAGTGGCCACCAGAGGCTCTGAGGGGAAGGAGAGTGAAAAATAGGTGTAATGTGGGGGCATTTTCAGGACACTGGAATTAGCCTGCATAATGTTGCAATGATGGATACAGGCCATTAAATATTTTTTTCGTAACTTACAAAATTGCGCGGGACAGAGTGTAAACTATAATGTAAACTATAATCCATGCTTAGTGGCAATGCTTCAATATGTGTTCGTCAATTGTAACAAATGTACCACACTAATGAAGGATGT
>JAQZBX010010056.1:0-44956 GCA_029593785.1 Cabassous unicinctus
TTTTTTTTTTCTTTTTTTTTTTTCCCACCTAAGTGTGGGGGTCAGCCAACTGTGTTAACCACCACAGGCAGGCTTAAAACTCATGAATCTCTATGGTTCAGTCCACACCATCGATCTGTCCAGATAGATGTCCCAAGCTTCTTACTCCACACGCCCACAGTGCAGACCCCTGTGCCGCACCCCGTCCACTATCTGCCATGATCTGGGAGCTGTCTGCAGTTGTCCTCTTAAGCTGACGCTATCTTCTCCCTCTATATAAGTCCTTTATAACTTTGGTTATAAAGTAAATATTTGATTATCTTAGATAATATTTTAAGTGGAATTTTTTCTTGATTTCCTTCTCAGATTTCTCATTACTAGTATATAGAAATGTTACCATTTTTTTTGCACGTTTATCTTGTACCCCAATACTTTGTTGAATTCCTTTATTAGCCCTAGTAGCTTTTTTTGGAATTTATAAATGTAGGATCATGCCTTTTGCGAATAGTTAAAACTTTACTTCTTCCTTTCCAATTTGGATTCCTTTAATTTCTTTTTCTTCCCTAATTTCTCTGGCTGGAACTTCCAGCACGATGTTAAATAACATGGTGACAATAGGCATATTGTCTTGTTCCAAATCTTAGAGGGAAAGCTCTCAATCTTTCACTATTAACTATGATTGTTACTGTAAGCACAGCCATTTCCAGTAGAAAGGCCTTTCCTATCTGTCGCCACAAAGTAGAAGCATGTTTCTCAGTGAGAAGGTGAGTTATTGTGAGTGCACAAGCAAGAACTGGGGGAATCTTCCTAAAATCAGTTCAAAAAGAGAATGAGAGCTAGGGTTGTATAGGCAAGGGAGAAGGGTAGGGAAGAAATGAAACAAGTCATGTCAGGTGTCTTGTGAGGAGAATATGAGGAATTTGTCAGTCTTGCATTGTCTCAACACATAAAATATGTCATTGGTTTCAGTAGCTAATAAGGCACAGTTTTTTAAGGTCTCATGACTCATTTCAGCCAACCACTCAAGAAAATATAGCTTCTTGTCTGTGAGAAAAGTTACTGATTTATTCTATTCTGTCTGGTTTCCTGTGAGAGGTTATCTTATTCATGTAAGCAAAACTGAGAAGGTCTGGTTAATATTTTTCAGGGAACTAAGTACAAAGAGTAGAGTTCTAAAATTAGATTAATCAAAAACCAGCTCAATTAATTCTAGAAGCTTCAGAGCTGCTTAAGTGAACAAATTTTAATAAGCACATTTTCCAGCTATCATGATGTTAGTTGTGGGTTAATTATATATGTGTTTTATTGTGTTGAAGAAGTCTATCCTAATTCCTATTTATCTAAGTGCTTTTATCAAGTTTTGTCAAATGCCTTTTCTGCAACAGTTAAGATGATCATGTGTTTTTTGTGTATTTTTTTTTCTGTCTTCAATTTGTTAATGTGGTATATTACATTCATTAATTTTCTCGTGTTGAACCAGCCTTGCATACCTGAGATAAAACCCCTTGATCATGGTGTGTAAATCATGGTTTATAAATGTATAAATATGTTGTTGGATTCCTTATACAAGCATTTGTGTTGAGAATTTTGATATCTCTATTCATAAGAGAAATTGATCTATAATTTTCTTTTCTTATAGACTCATTATCTGGATTAGACATTAGTGTAATGCTGGCCTTTCAGAATGTGTTAGGTAGTGCTGCCTCCTTTTCAATGTTTTGGAAGACTGAGCATCATTGGTATTAATTATTCTTTGAAGGTTTGGTAGAATTCAATTGAGAAGCAATCTCATTCTGTGATTCTCTTTGTTCCATATGTTTTTGATGACAGATTCAATACCTTTACTTTTATTTCATTTATTGTAATCTTCTATTTCTTCCAGGTTCAGTGTGGTCAGTTTTTTGTTTCTAGGAATTTGTTTATTTGTTGGCATACAGTTGTTATAGTTTATTCTTATGATCTTTTTTATTTGTTTCAGGTTATTTGTAATGCCCCCTCTCTCATTTCTCATTTTATTTATTTGCATCCTCTCTCATTTTTTCTCTCCCAGTCTTGCTAAGAGTTTGTCAATTTTATTGATCTTTTCAAAGAATCAACTTTAGATTTCCTTAATGCTCTCTATTGTTTTTAACCTCTATTACTTTTATTTTTGCTCTAATTCTTATTTATTTCCTTCTGCTTGCTTTGGGATTACCTTGCTGTTTTTTGCTTGTTTGTTTGTTTGTTTATTTGTTCCTCCAAGTATTCTTATTTTTAAAATATAAGCATTAGGGCTATGACTTTCCCTCTAAGCACTGCCTTTGCTACATCCCATAAATTTTGATATGTTTCATTCATCCCAATTTATTTACTTATTTACCTTGTAATTTCTTCTTTGACCAAATAATTGTTTAGGAGTGTTACTTAACTTCCACATAATTGTGGATTTCCAATATTTTGCCTGTCATTTATTTCTAGCTTCATTCCAATATGGTTAGAAAAAGATGCTTTGTACAATTTCAGTCTTTTTAAATTTATTGAGACTTGTTTTGTGACCCAAAATATGGTCTATCCTGGTGAATGATCCATATGCATTTGAGAATTATATACATCCTGTTCTTTTGGATGTAATGTTCTGTATATATCTCTCATGATTATTTCATTTATCATATAATTTAACTTCTCTGTTTCCCTACTGATCTTCCGTCTAGATGTTCTATCAATTAATGAGATTGGCATATTATAATTTCCAGCTATTAATCGTAGAGGTGTCTATTTCTCCCTCCATTTTTTGTCAGTGTTTCCCTCATGAATTTTGTGCCTGTTGTTAGGTGTATAAATATTTATGATTGTTATTTCAAACTGTTGGATTGCCCCTTTTATTAAGATATATTGTCCTTTTCTATCTTTTGTGACAACTTTTGACTTAACATAAATATTGTCTGATATTAGTATACCAACCACAGCTTTTTGTTAGTTAGTATTTACTTGGAATATATTTTTCCATTCTTTCACTTTCAAATTATTTGTGTCTTTGAGTCTATGGTGAGTCCCTTGTAATCTTTTGATGGGGAGTTTAATCCATTAAAATTTGTGGTTATTACTGGAAAGGCTGAACTTTTTCAGCCATTTTGTCCTGTAGTTTTTATATGTCATATCTTTTCTTGCCTCTTTTTTCCTTTATTGCAACCTCCTTGTCTGTATAGTTTATTTTTTGTAATATATGTGACTGATTCTTTTCTCTTTTTGTTTATATGTATTTTTAAAATACTTTCTTTGTGGTTACCCTGGGTGTTCTTTTACACAAGCGACATATATAAACAATTAACTGGAGAAGATAATAACTTAGTATATTCATATACTCTCTCTGCTCCCATAGAAGGGAAAAGGGCCATTATTTCTTCAAATACTCTTTCTACCCCTTTTCCCTTCTTTTCTCTTTCTGGAACACTCATGATGGGTATGTTTGTGCATTCTATGCTGTCACTCACATCCTTGAGACACTGCTCAATTTTTCTATTATTTTCTCTATCTGTTCTTCTGATTATGATTTGGATTGTCCTGTCTTTGAGTATACTGACACCTTCTTCTGCCTGTACAAATCTGCTGTTGTATTCTTCTAGTGTATTTTAATCTCCATTATTCTGCCTTTCTTCTCTATACTTTGTTATGTTTCTTTTTAAAATTCTTCTTTGTTTTCACACATTGTCTTCTTAATATCCTTTAGCTCTATATCCATTTATTCCTTCCTTTCCTTGAATTGCTTTTGGAGATTTGTATGAACTTATTTGATTAATTTTTCCATATTTTGTGTCTCTGCTGAAGTTTTAATTTGTTCCCTTGAATGAGCCATATCTTCCTGTTTCTTACTGTCACTTGTAAGTTTGTGGTGGTTTCTGGCATCTGATTATTTTTAGGTGTTAACTCTAAATATCAGGTTCTCTCTCTTGTCTAGGGTTTTCTTGTTGATTGGCTATGTGTTAAGGCTCTTCTTTTATATTTCATCAAACTTATTCTAGATCTTTAAGTAGCCTCTGCTTCACTGTTCACATTTTCTTAGCTCTTCATCTGTTTCTTGCCCTAGATATACCTTTTTTTATGGTACCAGGACTGGGGAATGACCCCAGGACCTCATATGTGGGAAGCCAGCACTCACCCACTGAGCCACATCAGCTCCCCTAAGTTGGTTTTTTTCATTTGTTTGTTTTTAAGAGGCACCAGGGACCAAGTCTGGTTTGTGACAAGTGGGAAGTAGGTGCTCAAACACTTGAGCCACATCAGTTTCCCCTGTAAAATTTTTAATGTTGCACTTTTTGTGCAGTTGTTCTACCTCTAAGGCTAGGATCTTTACTTCTTTTCCTTCTCCAGAAATCCTGATATACTCTTTTGTGTTTGTGTAGAATTTTCTCCCCAGCTCTTATGATCTGTTTAAATTCTCTCCCTCACTCTGTGCCCTGTTTTCCTTATACTTTTCAATTCTGGGACCCATCCTGTCTTAGAGCAACTGAATTCACCCACATTTTTTACTTCTGTGAGCATTTTCTTTTTCCAATTTCTTCCCTGTTAGGTTATCCCACCTCAAAGACAATGATGGAGTCAACTCAAAAATTTCCATTTTGCATTTAAGTGCTTCAATGAATATTGGCTGAATCAGATGTGTGTACCTCTTGTCAACAGTGCTGTCATGGTCTTTTTTTTATTTTTTACCTGGGGTACTTTTCTATGTGGCATTCCTCAGCAAATTCTGCCCTGGCTCTGTGAGGACCTGCATCCTTGTGCTTGGGTAGACATGGGATTCTAACTAGCCACTGTGAGTGCCACTATAACCTGCATCTGTGGCAGGAAGGACCCAGGCTATGTTTCCTCTGTGCATCTGCCAAGCTTCATGAGACAGAGTGAGGGGAAGGAGTCTGGACTGGTGGGTCTGGGAGGGAAATCGCCTACTGATATGAAGATTATTTTTCTTTGTGCTCAATTCAGTGTTTGGAGAGTCCTTCTCCAGTCTCTGTTGTTATCCCCTCCAGCATGTAAGCAAGAGGGATGTGTCCTTTCAGTTGATAATTTGGAGGAAAACATTTCTGGGGGATATTTTATATTGCTGTATTTATTAGGTCACCTTTTTGTCCCCTTTTAAATTGGATTGTTTCTCTTTTTGTTATTTTGTTGTGATATATCTTTATATATTCTTGAAATTACATCTTATTGGATATTTGGTTTCCAAATATTTTCCCCTATTCTGTACTTTCATGATGAAATATTTTTTCTTTCATGATGAAATATTTTCATGCTCAAAAGTTTTTAATTTTGATAACGCTCCATTTCTCAATTTTTTTTTTAGTTATTTGTTCTTTTGGTGTATAGTCAAAAAAATTTGTGCTTACTATAAGTCCTGGAGAGTCTTCATTATATTTTCTAATAGAAGTTTCACAGTCTTTGCATTTGTATTTAGGACTTCGGTTTATTTTGAGGTAATTTTTGTATATGATGTGAATTTAGGGTCTAAATTCATGGTTTTGCATATGGATATACAGTTTTACCATAATCATTTGTTTAATACAGTATTCTTTCCCCACTGCATGGACTTGACACTATTGTTGAAAATCAATTGGCCACAGATGTGATTATTTATTTCTGAGCTCTCAATTTGACTCCATTTTTCTATATGTCTTTCTTTGTGCCAGTACAATGCTGTTTGATTACTGTACCTTTGTCATAGGATTTAAAATAGGCAAATGTGAATTCTCAAGGCTGTTGGAAATTTGATTAGGTTTGTGTTGAGTCTATAAAATTCTTTTGGTATAATTGATATCTTAATATTTAGCTTTCCAGTCTATGAACATGGAATAACCTTCTATTTATTTAAGTCTTTTTAACATTTATTTCAGTACTGGTTTGTAGTTTTCCATGGTCAAGGCCTGTACATCCTTGGTTATTATTCCTAGATATCTGATCCATTTAGGTGCTGTTGTAAATGGGGTTTTCATATTTATTTCCCCCTCACAATGTTCATTACTAACGTATAGGAACACTACTGATTATTTTCATGTTGTTTATTTTATATTATTTTTATTTTTTAAATTTATTGATACATTTTAATAAAGCATTAATCCATCCAAAATATACAAACAATGATATTCGGTATAATTGCACAGTGGTGTATTCATCAGTTTAATCTTTTTTTAAAGCATTTTAATTAGTCCTGAAATAATAATAATAAAAAGCAGAAACCAAATAAACAAATAAAACTCATCACCTCTCAATCACTCTATGCCTCCCCTTCCATACATAGCTGCCATTCTGTTTCCTTCTTTCTAGGATATTTGTATCTATATTTTGTAAAGCAGTCTTATATATGCAATATCACCGATATTCACTATATACATCCCATTTTACATTTTTTAGCTTTCCTTCTAGTAATATACATGTACTTATACTTTCTCTTTTGACCATTGTCATACCCATATAATAGCTCTGCTAGTCACAAACATCATGATATGCTCTCATCATTTCCATTCACTTCCAAAGTTTTACAAAAATTTCTTTTACCAGATGAACCCTCAGCTTTCCATTTTACCCTCATTCTGTTTTCTGGTGACCTATATTCTAGTTATTAATTCCATGAGTTTACATAATATATTTAATTGATAATAGGGTAATCGTACAGTATTTGACCTTTTTGTCTGGCTTCTTTCACTCTACATATTCTTCTACAGGTTAATCCATGTTATTATATGCTTCACAACTTCATTTCTTCCTACAGCTGCATAAAATTCCATTGTGTGTATACACCACAGTTTGTTTATCCATTCATCAGTTGACTGACACCTGGGCTGTTCCCATCTTTTGGCTATTGTGAGATATGTGGCTATAAATATTGATGTTCAGATGTCTATTCGTATCACTGCTCTCACTTTTTCTGGGTATATATCAAGTAACAGTATTGGAGGATCACTTGGCAAGTCTATATTCAACTTCCTTAGAAACTGCCAAACAGTTCTCTACAGTGGTTTTACCATTCAACATTCCCACCAACAGTAAATAAGGATTCATATCTCTCCACATCTTCTCCAATATTTACGTGTTCTGAATTTTTAATAGTGGCCAGTCTAATAGGTGTGAAATTATATCTCATTGTAGTTTTGAGTTAGTGACGTTGAACATTTTTTCATGTGTTTCTTCACGTGTATTTCTTCTTTGGATAATTGTCTTTTCAGTTATCTTGCCCATTTTTTTAACTAGGCAGTTTGCATTTTATTGTTGAATTGTATGATCTCTTTATATATCATGTATAGTAAACCCTTATCACAGATGTGATTGCCAAATATTTTCTACATTGACTTGACTGCCTTATCACCCTTTTGACAATGTCCTTTGAGGAGAATATGTGATTAATTTTGAGATGATCCCATTTATCTATTTTTTTTTTCTTTTGTTGCTTACGCTTTGGGTGTGAGGTTTAAGAAACAACCACTTACCACAAGATCTTGAAGACATTTTCATAAATTTTCTTCTAGTAGTTTTATGGTTGTCACTTTTATATTTAAGTCCTTGACCATTTTGAGCAATTTTTGTATAAGGTATGAGATAGGAGTCCTCTTTCTTTTGGATATGGCTATCCAGTTCTCCCAGCTCCAGTTGTTGCCTAGACTTGTTCTGGGAGGGCTTGAATACCTTGACAGGAATCACTCAATTTTAGACGTGAGGGTCTATTTCTGAGTTCTCAATTTGGTTCCATTAGTCAATCTGACTGTATTTATGCTAGTACCATACTATTTTTTTTTTTTTACCACTTTTGCTAAGTAAGATGCCTTAAAATCATGCAATGAGACTCCTCCAACTTTGTTCTTTTTAAAGACATTTTTGGCTATTCAGGACCCCTTACCCTTCCAAATAAATTTGACTATTGGCTTTTCCATTTATACAATCTGTAAATCAGATTGGGTAGAACTGACATCTTAATGATATTTAGTCTTCCAATCCATGAAAACAGAATATCCTCCATTTATTGAATTATCCTTTGATTTCTTTCAGGAATGTTTTGTAGTTTTCTGAACACATGTCTTTTATGTCCATGGTTAAGTTTATTCATAAATATTTGGTATTATTAATTGCTATATTAAATGGTTTTTTTCTCATTTCCTCCTCAGTTTGCACATTAGCAGTGTATACAAACATTATTGATTTTTGCATATTAATCTCATATCCCACCAGTTTGTTGAACTCATCTAAAGTTCTAATAGTTTTGTTGTGGATTATTCAGGATTTTCTATATATAGGATTATATCATCAGAAAAGACTGAAAGTTTTACTACTTTCTTATTTGGGTGCCTTTTATTTCTTTATCTAGCCTAATTGATCTAGCTAGAACTTCTAGCACAATACCGAATAGCAATGGTGAGAGTGGGCATCTTTATCTTGTTCCTGATCTCAGCGGGATAGCTTTCTATCTTTCACCATTGAGTACAATGCCAGCTGTAGGTTTTTCATATATGCACTTTATCATATTTGAGAAAGCTTCCTTCTATTTCTATATTTTGCAGTGTTTTTTATTTTTTCAAGAAAAAATGCTATATTTTGTCAAGTGCCTTTCCTGCATCATGTGTTTTTTCTTCTTCAATTTATCAATGTGGTTTATTACATGAATTTATTTTCTTGTGTTAAAGCACCCTTGCATTCGTGGAAATAAGTCCATTTGATTGTGGTGTATAATTCTTTTAATGTGCTGTTGAATTATATTTGCAAGTATTTTGTTGAGGATTTTTACATCTATATTCATTAGAGGTATTGGTCTGTAATTTTCTTTTTTCTTATTATCTTTATCTGGTTTTGGTATTAGGGTGACGTTGGCTTCATAGAATCAGTTTGGTAGCATTATTTCCTGTTCAGTTTTTTGGAAGAGCTTTAGCAAGATGGGTTTTAGATTTTCTTTGAAAGATTGGTAGACTTCACCTGTGAAGCCATCTGGTCCTGGGCTTTTCATCTTTGGGAAGTTTTTGATGTCTGTTTCAATCTATTCACTTGTGATTGGTTTGTTGAGGTCATCTATTTCTTCTAGAGTTTGTGTAGGTGGTTCACATGTTACTAAGAATTTGTCCATGTCCTCTACATTGTTTAGTGTTTTGACCTGCAGTTATTCATAGTATCCTTTTATGATCGCTCTTATTTCTGTGGGGTCAGTGATAAAGTTCTCTCTTTCATTTCTGATTTAATTTACTTGTAACTTCTCTCTTTTTTTCTTCGTCAGTCTAGCTAAGTGTCTGCCGATTTTGTTGAACTTCTCAAAGAACCAAGTTTCAGTTTTGTTGATTATCACTACTGTTTTTTTTTTCTTCTTAATTTCACTTGTTTCTGCTCTAATCTTTAGTGTTTCTTTCCTTCCGCTTGGTTTGGAATTACTTTGCTATTTTTCAATTGTAACATTGTTGGCTATAAATTTCCTCTCACCACTTTCTTTGCTGTGTCCTAGAGGTTTTGATAACTTGTTTTCTCATTTTCATTCATCTCAAGATATTTACTGAATTCTCTTGTAGTTTCTTCTTTTACCCACTGATTATTTAAGAATGGGTTGTTTAATCTCCATATATTTATTAATTTTCCAATTTTCCATCCATCATTGTTTTCCAGCTTCATACCGTTATGATCAGAGGAAGTTTTTTGTGTAATTTTGATATTTTAAAATTTATTGAGACTTGTTTTGTGACCCAACAAATCGTTTATTGGGGAGAAGGATCCATGAGTGCTTGAAAAGAATGTATGTCTGCTGTTTTGGGTAAAATTCTCTACAGTTGTTTATTAGGTCCAGTTCATTTATCATATATTAGTCAAGCTCTCTGCTTCTGTACAGTTGTCCTATCCAATATTGAAGTCTCCAACTATTTTTGTAGAAGCATCTCTTTCTCCCTTCAGTTTTGCCAACACACTTCTCATGTATCTTGGAGCACTCAGGTTTGGCACATGAATATTTAGTATAGTTATATCTTCTTGGTGAATTGCACCTTTTATTAATGTATAATGAGCTTCTTCATCCCTTATAACATTTTGCATTTAAAATTTATTTTGTCTGATATTAGTACCACTTTTCCAGCTCTTTTTTTGTTACTATGTGCATGTAATATCTTTTTACAACTTTTCCCTTTTAACCTGGTTGTGTCCTTACATCTGATGTGAGTCTCTTGTAGAAAATATATAGATGGCTCATATTTTTTTTGCCATTCTATCAGCGTATGTGTTTTATTGGGGAGGTCAAGCCATTAACATTCAATTTTATTACTGTAAAGGCATTACTTATTTTATCTACTTTGGCTTTGGCTTTCGTTGTCATATCATACACTTGTCTGTCTTTTTAGCCTTTAATTTACCTTTATTAATAGTCTTCATTTCTATAGTCTTCTCCAAGTCTCCCACCCTTATTTTTTCCTTTCAGGCTGCAGCACTCCTGTCAGTGTCTCTTGTAATTCTGGTCTTTCAGTTACATATTCTATCAGTTAGTGTTTGTCTGTGAAGACTTTGAACTCACCCTCATTTATGAAGGACAGCTTTGTCAGATACAGAATTCTTGGCTGGCAGTTTTTCTCACTCAGTACCTTAAATACATTGTATTAGTCAGACAAAGGGGTGCTAATGTGAAATACCAAAAATGGGTTGGTCTTTATAAAGGGTATTTATTTGTGGTAGAAGTCCACCAATACCAGGCCATAAAGCGTTAAGTTTCTTCTTTCACCAAAGGCCATTTGCCACCTGTTGGAGCAAGACAGCTGCCGATGTTTGCCAGGGTTCAGGCTTATTGGGTTCCTCTCTTCCCAGGACTGCATTTCTCTCTGGGCTTAGCTGCTCTGGTTCCTCCACTAGGTCAGCAGTAGACTATCAGGCAAATGGCTCACTTCTCTTCTCGTGGGGCCTTCTCCCCAACATCAAAACTCCAACATCAAAACTGCTTCTCAAAATCTGCTGCAACTCTGTTCTTTGTGATGCCTTTTATATTTTCTTCCCCCACCCACCAAGGGTGGCCCTGTCAATGCCCTAATCATAACTTAATCATGTCCAGGTTAGCATATCAGTTTACAAGCATGATCCAATTATATTTTTGGAATTCATAATTACATCAAACTGCCCAACTGCAACATACATCATACCACTTTCTTCTCACCACATGGTTTATGGTGAGAATTCAGCACTTAATCTTGCTGAGTTTCCATTGTAAGTGATGCTTTGTGTTTCTGTTGCTGCTTTTGTCATACTCTATCTCTGATATTTGTCATTCTTAATAGATAGTAGATGTCTCACTGTAGGTCTATTTTGGTTTATTTTGTTAGGCATGTGTTGTCTTTCTTGGATATTGATATTTATGTATCTCATAAGAGCTGGAAAATTTTTATTCATTATTTCCTGAAATATTCTTTCTGCTCCTTTCCCATTTTCTTCTCCTTCTGGTATACCAATAATGTATATGTTTGTGTGTTTTGCATTCATATTCAGTTCCCTGAGACTCTGTTCCATTTTTCCCATTCTTCTCTTTATGTTTCCCTGTATTTTCCTGTTCAGATGTTCTGTCTTTTTGTTAATTCTGTCTTTGAGCTATTCAAATCTTCTCTTATGTGCATCTAATATATTTTTAATCTCATCCATCATGTCTTTTATTCCCATAAGTTCTGTTACTTTTTTTGCAGGCTTTCAAATTCTTCTTCATGCTCATCTAGTGTCTTCTTAAAATCCTTTATCCCTTTAGTCATAATTTCTTTCATTTCTTTGAATTGATTTAGGAGAGCTGTGTGATTATCATTTATTTATTGTCTTAAATTGTGTATCTCTTCAGAATATTTGATTTGTTCCATTGGTTGGGCATCTCTTCCTGTTTCCTTGTATGGCTGGTAATGTTTTTCTGATATGTTGGTGAATTTACTCTGATGATCAATTTCTTTCTTTTCCTGTTTTTTTTTTGCACAGATATTCTTTGATATTTTATTCAAATTATTCTGTCTTTAAATTTGCCCAGTTTAAGTTATCAAAATCAGGCCAGAGAGTCACTACAGGGGTTATATTTTCTCCAAGGAGTTAAGGTACAGAGAAACCCAAAAGCAGTTTTTGTCCATGCATCTTCCTGGCCAGACAGAAGATGGTGCTCATTGGCACACCTGTCCAAGGTGTTTCAATCTCTGCTTTCTTTCATTTTGGTTTGGACAGAGCTGGAATTCAAAGCAGTCTCTGCTGGCCAAATTCATTGAAGAGAAGCTCCTTAAATCCCCCTCCCTTTTCCCTTGTAACAAATGACAGGGAGGAAGACATTTCTTCTCCTCTCAGTTGGCAGCAGAAAGCCAGGTGTTTTACCACAGCTTAATATCTTGGGGTTGGGAATGAGGATCTCTTCCCACTTGCCATGGGTGTTTGGTAACTCAAATTTGTTATTTTGTGTTCTCTATCTCTCTGTCCTTCAACTTCCTGGGAGTTGCATAGCAGTGCCATGGTCTGCTGACCCCGAAAGCAGGTCCCTTGGACAGTTATTGGCTCTTTCCCTATTGCTTTTGTGAGAGAGTTGAACCCTGCCTGTGAACTTGGATGCCATCTTTCTGTAATTCTCTAACATTGCTTGTTTACTTCACCAATTTTCTTCATTTTTTTTATTACTTCTAATACCTTTGTTATGGAATTTTCAGGTTTTTCTCTATACAGCAATATGCCATCAACAAATACAAAAAGTTTCACTTATTAGTTTCCAACTTTAAAGCCTTTTATTTCTTTTTCTTGCCTAATTTTTCTGGCTAGCACTTCCAGTAAAATGTTGAATAACACTGGTGACAGTGGGCATCCTGCCTTGTTCCTAATCTAATTCTTTGAGTCTCTTACCATTGTTATCATATTAACTCCAGTTTTCTCATGTATGCTTTTTATCATGTTGAGGAAATTTTCTTATACTTCAAGTTTGCTAACCATTTTTATCAAGGAGAGGTGCTGGATTCTGTCAAATGTTTTTTCTGCATCCAGATGATCTTTTTTTCTTCATTCAAATAATCAAAATGAGTAATAGCTTAATTTCTTGTGTTTAATCACTCTTACATACTTGAGATAATTCCCACTTGATCATTGATCATGGTGTATATTTTTTTATTCTTTTGTTGGAATTGATTTGCTATTGATATATTGAAAAATTTTTACTGTATTTAAATATTTTATTTTTTATTCTATTTATTATTCTATTTTATTCTATTATTCTATAGAATATGTTATCCATAAGGTATACAAGCCTGTGATTTTCTTATCTTGTATTTTTGTCTTTCTATTAGAGTAATGCTGGCATCAGAGAATGAATTAGGAAGTGTTCCCTTCTCTTTAATTTTTGGAAGAGTTTGAGCAGGATTTGTGTTAATTCTTCATGAAATGTTTGGTAAAATTCAACAGGTAAGTTATCTTGTCCTTAGATTTTCTTGAATGTGGTTCATTAAATCCTGTTGCTATTAATTGAAAACCATCCATTTCTCCCTAGAATTTTATGAATAATCCCACCACATAATGGGATTCTGTTGTTAGTTGCAAATATGTTTATCATTGCTAACATCATTTTGCTAAATTGACATATTGTTCAAAATATAGTGTCCTTAATTTGTCTTTTGTGACAGTTTTTGACTAAAAAGCAATTTTTCTTATATTGTTTTATCCAGCCCAGCTCTCTTTTGCTTGCTATTTGCATGGGATGTTTTCCATATTTAACTTGCCACTAATTTTTGTATTTGTATTTAAGGTAAGCCTCATAAATAATATATAGGTGCATCTTGCTTTCTTCTCTATTGTCTTAATATCTTATTTTGATGAGAGAATTTAATGCATTTACATTTAAAATATTTACTGATAATGTCAGACTTAATTCTGACATTTTGCAATTGGTTTATGTAAATTTTGTAATATTTTGTCCCTCATTTATTTCATTACTCCACATTTTTGTGGTTAATTTATCTTTTATGAGTGAAACATTTAGAATCAGTTTTCATTTCCTTTCCCATATATATTTTAACATTTTAAATCTGGAAAAATTTTGCTGGGTTTATTATGTTCCTAATTTCAGTAGCATATTCAATCTGTTATTCTATTCTCTTCCAACACTCTCCTTTATATTGCTTTTGTGACCCACTATGTTTCTTCATTGTGTGTCCCAAACTATATATTTTACTTAATTTTTATGCATTTTTATCTTAGATTATGTGAGGAATTAAAAAGCACTGTTGCAAAGTATAAAACCATAACCTGGCATTTATATTTACACATTTAGTGATCTTTATTTCTTGTTATAGTTTAGTCTATGATCTAATTTCCTTTCATTTACATCTGAACAACACCCTTTAGCATTTATTTTAGGGCTCCTTCTGCTTTTGTTTATGTGGAAATTTCTGTATCTCTAACTTTTTTGAAGTTAGTTTTACTGATATAAAATTCTTGGTTGGCATTGATTTTCTTGCAGAACATTGAAAGTGGCATCCATTATTTTCTGACCTCCATGGCTTCCAAAGAGAAATTAAAACTTAATACTGAGGATTCTTGGTTAATGATATGTTGCTTCCCTTTTGCTTCTTTCCCAATTCTTACATTGTTATTGATATTCAACAGCTTTGTTATGTGTCTCTTTGTGGATCTTTTTGAATTTATCCTATTTGTAGTTTATTGAGATTGTTGGGTATATATATTTATATCTTTTATCAAATTTGGGAAGTTTTCAGCTATGATCTCTTCAAATGTTTTCCTTCCCTTTTCACTTTCTTCTTCTTGTGAAACTCCTATAATGTGAATATTGGTAGAATTGATGTTTCCCGTAGATCCTTTTGGCTCTGTTCAATTTTATTCATTCTTTTATGTTCTTTTGTTGTTGTTGCTGTTCTTTTACTGTTCTTCTTTCTTTTTTTTCCTTGTGGCATTTTTGCATAATATGTGATTTTTTTTTTTGCTGAAATCTGGACTTTTGACTATTTTAATTTGCTGTCAATGGAAATCAGATTCTCCCATTTCTGCAAGGTTTGTTAATTTTCCCCTTTTTAGTTGTTAATGACTATTGTATTCTGTTTATATACTGAATTTTCGCACTATGCAAAGGCTGTATACCATGATATGTGTAAGTAAGTCTCTATTGTTTTTGTTTTTATGTACTACTATTCTGGTGGTAATTTCATGAATGTCATAAGTTCACAAAGGAAAAACTGAAAGAAAACCTGAATTGATCTCTTTCAGCATTTAGCCAGCATTCCACAGCCTGATATGAATGCATAGCATCCTCTCAAGTATTTTTCTGCATCAGTCTTTCCCTGTGCTGGTATGTATGACCTTTTAAACTCCCCTGCATTCAAGGACATTCCAATGCTCCATTTTCCCCAGAAAACTACAGCTTTTCTCAAAGACCTGGGTTTCATATTGTATGTCCCAACTTGTTATGCTTTGTCCCATGCAGCAGTGGTTCAATTCTTATCTTACAGTGTTTTCATTATCTGTCTGCCTTTTCCATGTCCAGTGTAATTTCTGAGACAGGTGAGGCATAAATGAGTGTCTTGCATTAATCCTTCAGAAAACCACCAGATGAACTGTAGCAGAACCAAGGAAAGAAATCCAAACCGGAAGAAAGTGTTATTGCCACATGGAACTGAGGAGGATTAGGGGCAGGTGGTAAAGGTGCCATGAGGTTTTGATGCCATTTGTTCTTGTCTTTTCTTGTTGCAGTATTTTTGCTTAGTTATTATAACATTTTGACTGGTTTCCAGAGTTTCTAAGAAAATTCATTCTCCTAGTTATTACTTATTTATCAATCATTTTTGAGGGGGTTGGAGTATTGTAGCTTCTTACTCTATTATCATGCTGATGTCACTATTTTATTATTTTATTTTCTGATTTCTCAAATTTACACATGAAATACCTCACAATGAAAGGTGAGAAGGTTACTGTACTGATTGATCAATTTCACCTTTGACTTTATATGTTTTTATTTTTTTAAATAGCAAGTTTTATAGTATTTACATTTTGTTATAATTAAATGATACCTGCTTTGCATAGAATGATTTCATAAATTTGAATCTCAATTTAGGCATTTATAATATAATGATTATACAAAAATTCTTTTTCAGAGTCAAACAAAGCAGGGTGATTTGTTCAATGGAAAAAAATAAATGTAACAAGCATTATTAAAATTCTGGTTTAAATCTTAATTTTCATAGCAAATATGTTACTCTCATTTTCTTCTATTTCTTATTATACTCTTTATTGTACTTGATTTATTGTATTTATTTATTGTATTTATTGTACTTGATTTATTGTATTGATTTGATGACATACATTCTTAGATAGGTATCTTATTCATGGTGTTTGACCAGTAACATTTCTGAGTCCTTTCTTTAGTAAAAACATATTTAATTTTCACATTTGAAAAAGGATTGGATGACATGGAATTAAAAGTTATATTTTCTTTCCCTGAGTTCATCCAAGACTTTGTTTCACATACTCCCAATTTCTAGTGTTTCAGATGAAAAATCTGAGGCCAGTATGAGTTTTATTCCTTTAGGCCCACTTTTTTTTCCTTTATTGAGAAAAAAATTTATATTTTCTTATTATCATTGGATAAGGAGGTGAGTCTGAAGTAGGTATCCTTAAATTCACATTGATTGACACTTTATAGACTTTTTCATTATAAACACTTGTGTCTATCTTCACCTCTAGAACATTCATTTTTTTTCTATCTTTCACTTCTTATGGGACTCTAAATAGGCATATTTTGGCATTTATGTTTCCTTTACTAAGAATTCCTCTCATGTATTTTCTATTTATATGCTTAGCAACATCATTAAAATTAGCAACTTAAATTTTTAACTGTTTAAAATTAATTATTCATTGTATTTTACTGATATTACATATTGGTAGTCATTTTCATTTATCAGTAACTTCCTTATTTTATGAAGCGTTTTCTATATTAATAACCTGCTTTTATTTTTGGACTTGCTGTCTATTGATTCTCTAAAAATATGCAAAATGGTGTTTCTAAAAAAAGTTTTAGGTTGAGATGAATTTATTTTGTTTTTTTTTTCTAAAAATATGAAAAACCCTATAAATCATTTGATAGGCCAATGAGTATTACCCATGGTTTACTAAATTACATTGAGAAATTTTGTTTCCTTCTCTTTTGTCATATTACACATTCTTCCTAGGTGATGCTTCTTGCTTTTATGACTTTAAATGTCATCTGTATGCTCAAAACTCTTCATTTCTCCAGCCCAGATATTTTTTCTGAGGATAAGAGTCATATATTCACCTGACTACTGTACATTGCTATTTAGATGTCTTCCATGGAATCTCAACCAGCATATTCCATATAGCACTTATCTTCTCTATTTTCCATCTTGGGTTTCCTATTCCATTCAATGATAAACAAGAACCTTGTTTTCCTCTATGTCTCTTCTCACTCTAATCTTCATCTTATTTCATGTTCATTTGTTTATATAACTTAAAATTTTTTTGAAACCTTTTCTATCTCTCCATGAGAGCTTGGATTCCTAGATGCAATTTCTGACATAAAGATTTTTATAAAAGGGACGTATAGGAGAATGGATTGACCTAAATTTATTATAGGAGAGAGAAGAAAGGGTGTAGTCTCAACCATAGTCTGGCTTTAACATGGAACCAGTGGAACTCTGGATAACATATTCTAATAGAGTTGGTCAACATCAGTCAAGGGGTCTAGCATTTTTTATTCCTCTACCAATCAATCATTTGGCATGGCTGGCCCCTGAGGCAGTGGGAATATCCTCTAGGTCATACAGCTCTCATTTTATCTGGTACAAATGATCAGAGAAGGATGGTGGTTAAGCTATTAACAGCCCACACTTAAATCAGCTAAGACATGGTGGCACTAATCTATTGGGGAATATTAATGCTTGACAAAACATTGTCCACTATATGTGAATCCCCACTGGCACCAATACTCTTCAGGTTTCCTTACTTTTACACCTCAATCATTGGTATATCCTTTCTGCTCTCTCACTTCAAGTCTTTTACCCACACTATACCTAAAGTATCATTCTAAATATCAATATTCACTGCATCGCTTATTGGTTTAAAAGACCTTTCTATGTTTTTCACCTTATCCTTACCTTCAAGCCTTAACATGGCTATAAGACTCTTCTTGATATTCCTCATTCTTGTCTTTCCAGGTTCATATCTTGCTTTTTGTCTTTTTATCCTATCAGTTCTCAGTACAGTGGTTTGCACACAATAGGGATTCAATAAATAATGTGTTATATATTTTCTCTCCTAGGGATGCTCTCACCACAATCTCATGCTTATTCACCTCATGGACTCCTTTTCATCCTTGAGGCCCCAAGCTTTATGTATTTTATCTAGAAATTCTTTCCTTACCCTTTCCTGAGTTTGCTTCTTATCCCTCCCATGTGCTTTTGTAGAACCCCATGTTATTATAATTTATGCTTTCTGGGATCTCCCAAAGAATCATATTCTCTGAGGCTCTGCAGTATGGCAAGACCTAGTCCTCTTTTTTCCACTGTCATATCCCAACAATATCACAGTACCTGATAACCTGCTTGGATTCAAATATATTTGTGGTTTAATGAGGGAAAGGAGGAAGAATTAGGAAAAATTCACCTTAAAATTGGTTTATGTAGAGTCACACATTTTATTAAAACATTTAATAATGAAATATTATCAAAAATTAAACTGATTTACAATTAAATATAACATAAATAGCCCACATTCACAAGACAATGAAACCTTGCTGACAGCAGAGTCTATAGAATTATACTATTTGCTCATATGCTGGGAATCTTTGTTTCACTTTCTTCATCATTCTTGAGTTTAAGCAATAGTAGATAAAAACATATTCCCCCATAATATCTAGTTAAAACCTTGTTCCTTCATGATATCTAATAAAATTTTTCCTTAGAATTTGTAACAGATAAAATTAGGAAATAACTCACAAGTCTTATATACTAAATTTTTTCTGTGTTAGAGAACTTGTGGGTTTACAGAACAATCATACATAAAACACAGGTTTCCCATAAAACACCTTATCATTAACAACTTGAATTGGTGTGGAATATTTTTTTTTACAATTGAAGATAGCACATTTTTATAATTGTACTATTAACTATTGTCCAAAATTTAATTTACGGTTCACAGTGTAGTGTAGTTCCATGGATTGTAAATATATAAATATATATATATTCTGTTACCTTATATATAATCAAAAATTTCCCTTTTCAATCACATTCAGATATACATTTCAGTGCTGTTAATTATGTTCACAATGTTTTGCTACCATCACCACCATGCATAACCAAAACATTTCCATCATTCTAAAAAATATGGAGAAATTCAGAGATTTGTAAATCATTTTTGTGCAGGAGCCATGCTAATCTTCTCTGTATTCCAATGTTAGTGTAAGTGCTTCCAAAGTGAGCACCTTCCATAATATTTTTATGCTGTAAAATTTATCCAATTTATTCATGTAAATTTTATTTGTGTACATTCATTCAGGACTTATGGTGTACCACCCATTGTGCTACCTTGCAAAAATAATTGCATCTCATTGTCAAGTACTGCACTGAGAATGACTGTTGATATTCTGGAACTAGGTCTGTGAAAACAGTGCTGCAGATGAGAAAAGATGAGAAAGAAATAGCCAGGGTCAGGGGACCCTCCATCCAAAGGGAAGTGAGTACTGCTTCATAAAACATCATGGCTTTTATTTAGCTTTAGAACAAAGAAAATACATGTGAAAAGGCAATACGTACATGATGGGGTACACATTACTGTAGTCAGCAAGTTTTTAGGGTTAATGGTTCAGTTCTCCTTACATTCCTGCATGTAACAGATCTTGTTAATCATTATCTGACCTATATCAGATACTCTCTTTGAAGCACAGAATGCTTTCCCACCAGGCTCCCACCAGATCTTATCTTAGTGTCTTTAAACTAGAGACACCTGTCTCATACATACCAAGGCAGCCTGCTTTCTGTCAGCTGTCATGGCATTTAATTGAACTCTTTCATTTCCCCCTTTTTTATTAATTAATTTTTTCAGTGAAGACTATAGGAACCATTACATAAGATGATACAAGGTGACCTCTTGTCACACTTGGCTTCTTCCATAGGCTCTTGTGACTGTGCCTGTCTTAGGTGGTCCTCCTCTGAGAATCTTACCCATCATTGGCTACCAGTCAAGCTTTTGAGCTCTTACACAGAAGGCAATTTCATTTATATTTTATACTTCTTCAGGTTCCTTATGTGTATGCTTTTATGTAGATAATTATTAGTAAATTCAAGGGGTTCTGGGCATACTAATTTCTAACACAAATAATGTAAAATTAGTTTTTCATGGCTAAGTTTCTTAACATAAATGCATTTATCTGATCTAATTTTTTCATTTTTTCTATGAATATATGTTATTACTCTACCTTTGAAAATACAAGCAATTTAACCTAATCCAATCCAAAATGATATTTGAACTATTTTTTTGTTTCCACCAGTGAAACCAATTGACAGTATTTAAATTTCCAGACAATTCATTCCAAAATTCTGCACCAGGGGTTTCTTTCAATTCATTTTGAGACATGCTTAATGCTTTATTTTGCAATTCTAAAATATCTAAAGAAATATTATTCTTATATCCAATCAAATGGTTTTTTTACTTCTTCTCAATCATACTTACTATAATTATAAGGCAAAGGAGTAATACAAAAAGAACTTTCATTCCAATCACACTTAAGAGCTCTTAAGAAGTTTAAATTATATATTTGATTACCCAAATATATAATAGTTCTTTCAAGATCATTCATATGATTATTCAGTTCCATATCAATGTGAGACTGGCTATGCCACATCTCACTTGCATTTTTATGCCAGTCCTTAACATATTGTTGAGTCTGGACTCTTTGATGCAGGGCTGTGCCAGCAATGGATGCAGCAGTTATGATGCCACTCAGTCCCAAAATTCTTGCTATTAAAAGTCCAATCAGTCTTTTTGTTCTTTTAAATAATGGTCAAGGAAGTGCCACAGAAAATGGGATTCTGGAGACTGCTGCCAATTTCTGGTCATCCAAACCATTAACCATAGTCTTTTTCTTCTTCTTGCTATAAAAAGAGTTTGATTTTCCTGCAAATATGAATTCTTAAAACATGTAAATAAAGAGCAATTGGAGCAGCTAACATTCCTTTCACCCAAAGTTACTTTTCCAATGATAAAAATGATAGGATCTTGTACACATACTGTAAGAAATTGAGTTGATATTCTTTTTAAACTGGTATATTAGTTTTATTACCTTACCATTCAAAAATTGGGTCAGTTCCCAAAAATAATTTCCACAAATAATTCTGAGTTTTGTTAAGTTTAGTGTCCCATGGTTGTGGGATAAATCTTCATTGATTCATCCAACTTATTGAGCTGTTAGTAAATGCCATAATACAAAAATTCCAGAAATAAGGATTACTGTCATTAGTGGTTATGGTTGAATTGTAAATGAACCAAGATATGGTTGTGTTTTTAACATGCTTTGGCATTCTTATAAGGGCCTGATCCTTTACAATTCCATAAGAATCATTAAACAGCACAACCTCTGAAAAAACATGATATATATGCCATTTGTCATTAAGTAATCTGTTTTGAGAGAGACATGTAAGATTTACCATATTTTCTGATTTATATGGTAAAGAAGGCAAAATGAGAATATAAATTTGAGTTTGATTTTTCTCAGTTAAAACTACACTGCGATTTTGAGGTTGCATGCATGCAGAACCATGTCCAATACAGTTTATAAAAGGTAAAGTCAAATTTTCTATAAATTTACCTTCTTCTTTTGGCTTTAAGGGTAGCTGTAAGTCTATAGGTCCCAGAAAATGGTGAGATTGATTAAGATAAATTGGGTAAGACTCATTGTCCCAGGTTAACAGCTCTAGAAGAGGTGGGTTGGTTATGTGTGCCCAATAAGTGTAAATATGATATGGTATCTTACCTTGACCTAATACTTTACCTATAATTAATCCAATGTGAAACCACCATGTCCATAGTTTAACTTTCAGCAGCATCTTCAACTCTACGCTTGATTCTTCTGGAGGGGATCCACTGCTGTTCTCCTGTTTCTATAATGATAAGAGCAAAACCTTAGCCCCAAATCTTTACCTCTCCTTTTTCCCATTTATTGGTTGTTTCATTTTTACAATATATCAGTTGTCTGCAGTTTTCATTTTCATTCTTTTTGTTAACCTCCAATTGTCTTTCTGCTGCTATGGTATTAGAAATTTGTTGTCTATTAAGAAACTTTAAGGTGAGCAATGCTTTAGATAGTTTTTCTTTAGCAGATTCTCCTCCATCTCCCCCTTTTTGTTTTTGTAACATTAATTTTAGTAAGTGATTGCTTTTTTCAACAATAGCTTGACCCTTGGGGTTATTTGCTTGGGAAAGAGAATTTTGGAGATGTTTATAGAGTTGTGTTGAAAGTATTTTTGATGGGGCTGTAATGAGGGTAAATACATGCTTGTGGGAAGGCAGAACAAGTAATGTGTAAAAGCTTAAATACATAATATTGACACATGGTGGGTGTATTGAACATTTCTTGTGGTAGGACCTTTATTGATATTTAGTGTATTTTTGTTAATAATTGAAATAATATAAAATAAGTGAAGGATTGTATATAAACAGGGGTTTAACTGTTATATTCCAATCATTTATAATATGTATACATACATTCACTTGCTTACCAAACCAGGGGACACACTGATATAGTTGGCTTTTTGTTGGCTAGAGTCCTGGATAGATACAAGATAAATGTTAATATGTATATTTAGTTTAATAAGCTTCTACTGACAATTAGAGTGAGAAACATGGATAACATGATCAATTAAAAGATTAACTTAATATTGAACAAAGTTACAGAATGATAGATAAATAGAGCAGTTTTATATATATATATATATACTTACCAATATTTAGCTTTTAGCTGGGAAGAGTTAAATTAGCAACTGATACTAGAGTTTTGGTTGACTGTGTTTTGGATTAATGAATTTGATACTATAGATGCCAACTTGTGAGTATTTTGCTAAACTTGTGAGGAAGGGGCCAGCCTCCCCAGGAAGGAACACAATACTCCTTGTGCAGTATGTTTTAAGGTTTATGCATTAGTCCCCAGGAGAGTGGCCAGCTCCTCCAGGAGGAATACAACACCTTTTGAAATGTACTTTATCTTTTTCAATTTGTTACAAAACATCCTTGATGTGCTTACTATTTTAGTTTCCATTATTTTTCCTGAAATATGAAAAATGTTAAGATTTACATATACATATAAAATATATTTATGTGTAACATACAATTATTAAATTACTTAAGTATGCAATGTGGTGCATTAAAGTTTTGATTAGTATTTAAGTATGTTATATATAATTCATAACTACAGTAGATTATATAACAACAAAACTAATAAGACTTTTAATCAGCAGACATCCAATGAATAAACTTATTTTTTATGCATTTAAGATTTTAGTAGCATGATTAGAATGACCTTAAATTCTTTATGTTGTATAGTTTGAGGCATAGGTAAAAACACATTATTCTTTACTATTTGGGCTGCAGGGAAATACATTAACTTTTCATTTTAATACCTGCATCGGTTTGGTTGTTAACATTATAATTAGAATTGGGGCAGTAACTCACAATGTTGAATATAAACTTGATTTATTGTTGGCTATTTTACAGAAAGGGGAATGTGGGCTGACTTGTTTAAGAAGATTAATTTTTTGTAAGAAACTGGTAATATTTGGGGCTGCTGCACATTGCAGTGGTGTTATTTTAATTTGCTATAATTTACTGTTATGCACTACCCTTGGCAGCCCTAATGGCTGCTTTCTTTCTGCAGTTATAGACTTGTTTTTTTTTTAGCAGAGGTGGGGTAAATCATATAAACTTAATTTAAAGCCTCTGCCTTTTGATTTTTATGCAGAGAGGTACTTTTTATGACACATATTATTATTACATTTTAAAATAATTTAAATTATGATTAATAGCATTATACTTTTATTTAATATTATACTGAAACATTATTAAATTTTCAGGAATTTTATACACTTTTAAAGTATTCATGTGAACTTTTTATTCATACAACTTTAATTGTCATAGGGCTAGAAAATTTCATTTAATTGTACAGCAGTTTTAAATACTTCATTCAACATATAATATATCACATGAACTTAACTATTTTTAGTATTTTATCTTTTCCTAGGTAACAGACCAAATCATTTATAACAGTTTGAAATAAAAAGCTACTTTTTTGAGAAAGCAGGTTTTAAAATGATAGGGTTAAAGTATAAGAAGCTACTTTGATAAAACAGACCTTTTTTTGCATACTGATTATTCAGGAGAAAAACTCTGTGTAAACTTTTACTAAAACAGATTAGTGACTTGAGAAAATTTGAAAAAGATTAAAACTTTAACTTTGTTTTAATAACCAGTCATTTTATCTGAAAATAAATCTACTTTCTTTTCCTTAATAATAAAAGCACATTTTATATGCCTTCCATACTTAAGTTATCTCAATGATTTTGGAAATTGTTTCCAAACAAACTTCTGACAACATACAATTTCCACCAACATTAAACAAACTTGTTAGAATAATGGTTTAAGTTGACCATAACTATATTTATTATTTTAAATTAATACACATATTTAGTTATTAATATAAGCACTTATTTAATTTCTCACCATTTGAATAGAGCTCTTTTAATAATTTTCATTTATCAATTTAATATTACCATCTGGAAGTATCAAAATATACACTGACACTGAATAAACAGACAAACACAAAACAAGTTACAACACATCAATAGAAACATACATCTTTGATTACACTGCTTTTCAGAATTTTTCTGGAAACTGTATTGCTAAGTTTTCTTACTTTTCCAGGGGTTTAATTTTATTAGCCTTTATCATCCCACAGCCTTATCATTATGTAGGCAGTAGGAGGTTTACAAAGTTGCTGATAGAATGTTTTCCTTATTTTAGTTAACTCTTTGGCAGACTAGTGATGCCCCTGCAACTAATACTAGATCTTCCTAATATTAATTTTACTAAATTTTTTTTGGAATAGTCCCTTTTGTTCCTGAATTGGATAGACAGTCTTTATTTTGTTTCTCAAGTATTAATTTTTTTGTAGTGGCAAAGTACAAGCCGGCACCTTTTGTAGGTGGCAGCATATAAGTTTGCCAAGAATTTGTGGGGGTGAAATTAACATAAATCCATTGTGAATTTTGAACAGGTGGTGCTGTTGGAGAGGACTGCTTTTTATAATGCTTTGATAATGACCAGCCTTTCCACAGTTAAAAAGGGTTCTGCGACCTAAAAAAAAAGCTACAAAGCTTCAGAATCACCTGATTTACTTGCTTGTGCTATGCTTTTCATGGGTGAGATATTTCAAAGATGCTTTAGGAGGATCTAAAGATGGCTCAAAAAAGGGGTTTAGGGAACTTGACTGAGGGTTAAATGCTGGGGCAAATGGTGGGTTAAGGGAAGTTTCTTTAGGCACATCAATGTCTGCAGCTGGAACCGAAGGGTTAACATTAACCACTGGAGCTGAAGGGCTATTAATAGCTTGAAAAGTGCCTTAGGGACCCCTTGTGGCAGCCATGGCCACACAAGCCTCTGTAGGAGGCTCTGGATGGTCATTTTCAGAACATTCATTGTCATACAGATATAAATCAGCCTCAACCTGATCAGCGACAGCATCCTCCACCTCCACATTTTCAGAAGGCTTACTAGATTCTGTTTGAAGAGGATTAAGGGCCAGAGTAATAAGATTTTTAGCTCTATGAGAAACATGAGGAATATTTAAGTAAGGTCCCCATTGGTATAATAGGTCTCTTCCCCATGTTTCCTGACTTATTAATGAGACTGCCATTTTTATGATATCTAGAATGGCATTCATTGGCCCAGTGTAACCCTTTCTGGCATGTCAGACACACACGAGTTGGTATTGATCTATTATTGCCTCTAGATGGAGCACTCATACTAGTTTTGGCTCAGCAATCTTTTGGAGTGGATGGCATAACCACCAGGAAAAGTTCCATAATCTCCCTTTTCTTTTTTTCCTTTTTATTAGACATGAGTTTATCTGTTTTTGGCTGTTCATGAGTTTTTTCATATATATTTTCATTAAAATCAACATCAGTCTTTTCTGCTATCAGTCCAGTGATAGCACTATCCTATTTTATATCTTCATTTTCATCTGATTGTAATGGTTCAAGAACAACAGAAATAAGACTACACAAAGACCATACATGTATGGGAATTATCTTTCCCTTTTGATAAGTCCTTTTTAAAGCTTTCATGACTAACTTCCATTGTTTCAGATTTAAAATATCCCACCCTTGTGGCTGAAATCAATAACAATGTTTATGTACAAGAGAAAAATATTCCTCAAAAGTCGAGGATTTAATAGTTACACCAGTGCTTTTTAATAGTTTTTAACACTCTAGAGTAGTTTTCAAAGTTCCACTGCTGATTCCCCATTTCCCGGATGATACCAAGGATGTAACTTACATTTTACTTTTTTTTTACACTGCTCCTTAGGAGCTCCATGGTCCACTGTGTACTGACAGGTAGAAAAGTTGCATTTTCATGTCCCTGTTTGGGTGCCAAATGTTGATGTTCTGGAACTAGGTCCATGAAAATGGTGCCGTGGATGAGAAAACATGAGAAAGAAATAATCAGGATCAGGGGACCCTCCATCCAAAGGGAGGAGAATGCTGCTGTATAAACGTTGTGGATTTTACTTAGCTTTAGAACAAAGAAAATATATGTGTGCATGTGCAAGGCATTAGATACATGGCAGGTTATACATTACTAAAGTCAGCAAGTTTTTAGGGTAAATGATTCAGTTCTCCTTACATTCCTGCATGTAACAGACCTTGTTAATCATTATCTGACATATACCAGATGCTCGCTTTGAAGTCAAGAATGCTTCCCCACCAGATCTCTACCAGATCTTATCTTAGTGTCTTTAACTAGACACACCTGTCTCATACATACCAAGGTGGCCTGCTTTCTGTCAGTTGTCATGGCCTTTAATTGAACTCCTTCAAATGACTGCATATTTAACAAATAGAAATTCTTGCCTAACATTCAAATATTACTTTATTTTAGCAATTTTTTATATTTTGGATTATAAACATAAAATGAGTTAAGTGATCAATACAAATTTGTTCTGAATCCTATAATGAATTTTGGAAGCATAGAATATTCTCATTATGCCTCACTCAGAGACTAAATAACAGTTGTTTTTAAAGCCCTGAATTACAATTAGTTCTAATGATGTTGCAGTCAATTAATGACCATGAATTTGATATATATAAACAAGTAGTTATTAATGAAATATTATAAGATTTTTATCCCAAGATAATGAAATAATATATACAGTGTGTCAACAGAGTCTCTGGCTCAATAAAGTGTTGCTATTATAATTATTTGACCTTTCTGTCATTGTTATCTGGTAGTGTCTAAAAACATTTAGAAACATGATTGTGAAATCAGCCAGAAAATGTATCTGTTTTGTATGTTTCCTTTTTTGTCAGTTTTCTCACTTGTACAATGGGGATAATAACAATGCCTAACTCCTTGAATTATTATAGATATTTTTCTCATTAACAATGTATTTTATTAATTCTTTTAACATCATTAGAGGAAAAGTCTAGGAATTCATATACATGGATGAAACCAATAAAGCTTATCCCCAATCTAGCAGAATTTTCCAAATATGAAAAACAATTTGTCCTCACTTACATTTTCTTCCATTCCTTGCACGCATTTCTCCCTCTTTTGATGCATTGTGATGATTAGTTTTTCCTTCTTCCACAAGTATTTCCTGTTGAGCTCATCCCAAACATTCTTTTACACTTTCCTCAGTTGAAATATTGTTGGACTCCAGAGATATTCAAATATCATCTGGACTAGCTTTCCTCATGCACAGTTTCCACATAACATTTTTCTTCTGGTCATTTCTTAAGGTATAAATTAAAGAATTTAGCATAGGAGTTATGAGGATGTAAAATACAGCAATTGCTTTATCAATGGGTAAAGTAGTTGCAGGTCTCATATACACATATATTCAAAGCACAAAGAAGAAGATGACCACTGTGATGTGGGAGACACAGGTGGACAGGGCTTTATGCCTACCCTCTGAGCTGTGGTTTCTTAAGGAGTACAGAATGACCACATAGGAGAACAGTAAGAGAAGGAAGTTTAACAGGCAAAGGACACCACTGTTAGCAGCTACAAAAAACCCTAGTGTGTGAGTGTCAGTGTAAGCAAGAGTGAGTAAAGGGCTCAGATCACACATGAAATGATCTATGATTTTAGGGCCACAGAAGGGTAATCAGAAAGTGAAAAGGATCTGTATGGTTGCAGGAAGTAAACCCCCCATCCATGACACTCCCACTAGCGGACCACACACCTTCTGGTTTCTGATGGTTGTATAGTGCAAGGGCTTACAAATGGCCATATAGCAGTCATAGGCCATCACACTAAGCAGGATGACTTCAGAACCCACAAAGAAATGTTCCCCCAAAGACTTGGGTCATATAGCCATTGAATAGGATCATCTTCTTTTCATGGAGTGAATCTATGATGAGTTTTGGAGTATTGACAGAGGAAAAATAGCATGCATAAGGGAGAAATAGGCCAGGAAATAGTACATGGGGGAACTTATCAGTGGACTGGCATTGATGGTGACCACCATGAGCAAATTTCCTACCACTGTGATGATGTAGATGACAAAAAACACCACAAATATGATTTTCTGCATTTTTGGATTCTCTGTAAGCCCCAGTAGAACAATTTCTGTTACATTGTTTGTATTCTCCATGAATTTCATGTGACCTTATTTACATTTTCTGAAAGGAAAATTTATTATGAATTCATCTTTGAATTTTTTAAACTCCCCCATTATGAAAAATAATGGCAGATGTATTAGTCAGCCAAAGAGGTGTTGATGCAAAATACCAGAAATGAGTTGTGCTTTTTATATATATTTTTTTATTAACGGTATTTATTTGCAGTAGAAGCTTACAGTTACCAAGCCATAAAGCAGTTATATGGGCTAGAAGCTCACAGTTACCACGTCATAAATCATAAGTTTCTTCCCTCGCCAAAGTCCATTGCCACATGTTGGGACCAGATGGGAGCCAACATCTGCCAAGAGTTCAGGCTTCTTGGGTTCCTCTCCTCCTGGGGCTTGACTCTCTCCAGACTTAGGCTTCCTTCACTCCACATGGCCAGCTGTAGACTATCAGGCAAATGGCTCATCTATACCAGGGTCCTTCTCTCCTTCCTCACAACCAAACTCCTCTGTGTGCTTGCTTCCCTGGGCTCCAGTATTAAAACTCAGCTTCAGAACTTCAACTCAAAAACTCCAACTAACTCCTCTGCTCTGCTCTGCCATGTAGTTTTATCTCTGAGTCCCCACCCACCAAGGGGCAGGAATTTGACATCCTACTGATGTGCCCCAATCAAAGCCCTAATCATAACTTAATCACTCCCAGAGGAATAGACCACTTTACAAGCATAATCGATATTTATTTTTGGAATTCATAACTGCCACAGCAGAATCCTATAGATTTGTCAGTTCTTATGTGGTTTTTTTTCAGGTCAGAGAAAAAGATTATTAATTCTTAGAACTTACTAAAACTGCTTCCCAGGTGAAATTATGTTAAAATCATAGGTAAGAAGAAATTTTATAATCACATAGAGCAGAAGATTATCTGTGCTCATTGATGCCTAATTTAGAACTAATGGCTTAATTAAATATTTGAAGGTAACCCTGGAAAGGTGGATAAAAGATGGAAGTCTACGGATATACAATGAAGGAATTTGCTCTTCATTCTGTAGAAAATGGAGAACCATGGAAGATATTGAAGATATGAGTTGAAGGATTTAGAGGAATCTGGAAAAATAGGATTATTGTGTTATTGGGATATTGTGAAGATCTTTGTGTGTCTTGGTGGAAAAATGGCCTATGGTTCAGAAAGGAGGTGGATAGCAGAGACAGAGAAACAAGTTAGGAAACTATTTATAGTAGTTGACATAAGAAATAAGAGGGTGTTGTTGATTGTAATGAAAGAAAGAATTAAAAAAAAGATACTGTAAAGCATTCATAATGTTTTTAGTCTGAATAGAATTAACTTTATAAGAGCTAATAATATATGTCTTTCAATGATTCTTTCCTATGTATACAGCATGTAAGTAAGAGCATTGTACATGTGATCTCATTTACTGCTTCTAACAGCCCTGTGGTTGGAGCAGTTCAACCATTTTGTAAATGAGGTAAGAGTAAAGAGTTTCAGACACTAAACTTAATAATTACAATAGCAGTGATAATATTACCTGATACTTACTACTTTGTGTTCTAAGATTTTTACAGACATTGGCTAATTTAATAGTACAAATCTTTGGGATGGGTATTTTTATTATTTTTCTACTTATTTTACACACCAGCAACTGGAAGTATGGAGATGTTCAGTATCAATCCCAAAGTCAGGCAGCAAACAAAGGGCAGAGTCAAAGTTAGGTTTTAAATTATTCTGACTTTTTTCTCCAATTTCTTCAATCAATATTCTATATTGTCATAACAAACAATACTGAAATAGTAATCATCTTTATATATTACCATAATGATTATTATTTTGATACTCTTTTGGAGGTACTTTCATCAGTGTGTTTATATATATATATATATATGAGTGTGTGAGCATGTGTGTGTATATATATGCTTCTTGGATATCTTAAATATTTAAGACAATATGGTACAGCTTTCATGAAGGGCCTCTTAATCTTGGCTACTCCCAGAGTCCTTGATCTCCCCTCCCCTATCTCTCTTTCTGTTATCCCTCTTAGAGACTACTACAAAATCCTGAAAATAACTGTCTCAGTGGTTCTTTTGGTTTTAGAATCAGAAAGACCAGCTAAAATCCGAGTTCTTCCACTTGAAAGTTCTTTTATGTGGGGTACATTCCTTGGTATCTTACATCCTGTACATCAGGGTAATAATATCTACCTCATGGATTGTTCTGTGAATTGAGAGAGTATATGTTAACATATCCAGCACAGGCCTGGAGACACACAAAGGCTTTCACATATGCCATTTTATGACTTTGTAAGCACCTTTAGATCAGAAGAACTGACACTTACAGAAATAATACAGATGTATATTTAACCATGTAATAAGATCAAGGAGAATCATCTCTAAATTTATCTTAAAAGAATTACAGTGACTCCTATTATCCAAATCATAATAGCAGTCTATCCCATGAAGGATTCTTCATATTCATGCTTGTACTAAATTTATTAGCTAGTTAATATGTCACTCCCTATTCATATTTCTGTATGGTTTATGTATTTAAATGTTGTTTCAATCCTTATGATTAGTGTTGATTATTAAAGAAGATTTTCACAAGATTAAAGAATGGTGGAAGAAGTCAGAGATTTTGGCTACAGTGCTGGAAATTGCTTATAGAAACCTCTATAACCCACAATATTTTCAACTATTAATTGAGGGTAATGACATTTAATATCATTTGATGGATTAGAATAGGGAAGACATTTAAAATGTCTTGAAATTTTGATTTGTAATATGGAAAGCAATTTGAATGCATTACCTTCCCCCCAACGTGGGACATGACTCACGGGGATGAGCCTCCCTGGCAATGAGGGATTAATATCAAGTGCCAACTAGCAACACAATCAGAAAAAGACTTTGAATAAAAGGGGGAAAAGGTCAAGAGAAATGAGTTCACTTGGCTAAGAGACTTCAAAGAGAGTCGGGAGGTCATCCCAGAGGTAATACTTATGCATACCTCAGTAGGATCTCATAGAACACCAAAGTGTATATCACCCCACACTGAGGGACCCCTGAGGACTCTGGTAACACCCGGGTCTTATACAAGTGGCAATAACCCCAGAGATTGATACCTAATTAGTGGGCTCTTCATTGGCATCTGTATTCCTGAGAGTGACAGAGTTGGACTCAAATAAGTCATCCCTGCACATGGTCCATCAGTCCCTTCTACTCAAACCTATATGTGATGCAGGAGTTTTTAAGTGTACTTCCAGAGACTATCCTCTGGCCCACCTATGTGCCAGCTGTGCCTGGAATCTCAGTGGATCTGCAACTCCTACCCTACAGCTCAATGGACTCATCCAAGTAACCTGGCGAGGAGACGACAATGGGCAATGGCCATCCCAGGGAATGGAGAAGGCCTGCAGCTGAAGGCAAGATAATACCATCCACTATATCCATGGGATATAAGACCTCTCTCACTTGGAGGTGGAGTGGACATCACCTTCCAAGTCCCCTCAGGATTGAAGGAGGAGCTGTGGACTAGAGTGGACTTGGTGGTGTTCTGTTGTAGACATATTGTGATTTAAGCAATGGAAGAAATTGTAACAGAGAGGTGGAGTCGGTGGCCACTGGACATTTTTGGGGCAGGGAGTTGAGGGGCAGTTGAAATACTCGGGCTTTTTTGGGACTTTGGGGGTTGTCCTGAGTGGCGAAGCGGTGATGGATGTAGGCCATTTTCCATCAGAATATACCATGCAGAACTGGGTGGGAGAGAGTATGGTCTGTGATGTGAACTGTGGTCTATGCTCGGTGGCACGGCCCCAGGATGTGTATATCCATTGCAGGTGTTGTACCACACGGATGAATAATGGTGGTGTGGGATGTTGTTGGAGGTGTGGGTGGTGGGGAACATGGGAATCCCTGTAATTTCTGAGTAATATTTAGGTAATCTCAGCACCTTTATAATATATATATATAACAAATAACATTTATGGAAACAAATGCACATATATGCATATGTATTTATATATCATTTTACAAATATTGGTATGTATTGTGAAAAATTTGATTTTTATCCACAATAAAAAAATAAATAAATAAAAGTCAGTGCTATTGAAAAACTTACTTTTGTAGCCTTTATAGATGATCTTCATGGTGTTTTGGGGTATTCACAAACAATCCCATCTTTGAAGTGACCTTCTCTTGAATCAATAACTTTTGATATGAAGATGTCACATGCTTGGAAGGAGACTATTTAGTTAACTAAATTGACAGTTAAGAAAGGATTCATAAGAATCTAAACAGTTCCTATTAGACTGAATCCTGAAAAACCTTTTACCAGAAAATCTGGGAATTTATTTTAGAATAGACTCACTTGAAACAATATGGAGAATTGGTCACCTATATATGGATGGCTCTGTTCCTGCAGGACAAGAGGCAGAATGTGTGGAGGAAACACATTTAAGTGTGTCACTCTACAATGATCTTTCTCTAGAGGTGTGTAATGCAGAAAATCATTTCACTTTGCACGGCGTAGATATTTAAAGGTTTCCATAAAAGTACAGAGACCCTTCCTTCTAACTGCTGCTTGCTCTCTTCTCTCTTAGGAATTATCTCTTTTGATGGAAAGACTATGTCTTACACACAGGTATTTTGGAGAGTCATATTTGAGAAACACATTCATTAGTTGGAATTGTGTTCCCTGCACTTGAAAACTTAACCAAATGAGAGTCCTCATTCTCTGTCTGAACCTTTGTTGTTGAGTACCCTGAATGGCATGTGATTCACAGGGTGATATCATTCCAGTGTGTGAATCTTTGATGCAGTTTCCCTGTTGACTCATGTCACAGAAGGAGTATCTGTGTCTTATCAGTCTATCAAAATTTCTGGAAGCCCATTATTGATTACTTGAGAGCTAGGGTAAGGAGGGCATAAAAATAATGGTAGCTATTTTAAAGTACTTGCTTTCCAATATTGTTTTTCACACTTTCAGAGGAATTTGGGAGTAGCTAGAAACACAGGAATGCTTCAGATTCAACTTAGCTCTGATGTCCATGGCTCTCGTTATGGAATACTAGGCAGCATTAAAAATGTAGAGAGGTACTATATCACAACAATAGAGTTCAAGTTGTTCTAAATCCGTGTCACTTGGTATATTAGATTTTTAAATTTTTCTTTTTAATAAAAATTGGGGATTTGCAGTGGTAAATTATTCTGAATTTTTCATGTTCTGATTGATTACTTCTATATCTTCATTTATGAAGTTTCTTTTCACATAACTTACACATTTTAAAAATAGGGAATCTGGATTCCTTACTAATGAGTTGTGAGTGTACTATAGTTCATATTTATTGTACCATATGAAAGTTTGAAGCTTTTTGTGGATCCCAGAAAAGAATATGTTCTTGGAGTTGGTCCATTCCTGTGGATGTAGGACCTGTTGATTGGATTATTTCATTGAGGCATGGCCCAGTGTGGGTCTTGGACCTCTTGCTGGAGTCCTTTATAAAGGAGGAATAAAAGTCTCACAGAGACACAAGAATAAAAGCCAGAAAGTAGCCAGTTGAGATGAGCAGGGCCACCATTATTCCCTTCCATGTGCCTGAATGCACAGAGCTACAACTTGGTGGGCAGCATCTCTTGATGATGCCTTGATTCGGACACTTTTGCAGGCTCAGAACTGTAAATTTTAACCTAATAAATTTCCATTATAAAACCAACACATTTCTGGTATATTGCATTGGCAGCATTAAAAACAAAAGCATATCATATAACAAATATTAGTCTACTTCAGTGTCATAAACATTTTTTCTAGAGTTTTTATAGGTTTAGCTTTAACACAAAGGTATCCACTTTGAGTTGATTTTTGTGTTTGTTGTGAGATAATGTTTATGGTTCATAGTTTTTCATGTGGATAGTCATTAGGTTCATATGAAATTTGCAAAATTTATTGCAATGTTTATTCTTTCCCTATTGAATTACTTTGACATTTTGTAAAAAAAATTCATGTATTTGAATCTGCTTATAGACTGTCTATTCTGTTCTACTGATGTCTACATTAATCTTTATGCTATTGCGACACAGTATTTAGCTTTATAGGAAGTTTTGAAATTGGGTGCTATCATCACTCTGTGTTCTCTTTTTAGAGAGCAATTTGTTATTCTAGATTCTTTTAAATTTCTGTATAAATTTCAGAATATGCTTGTGTGTTTCTCCAAAAATTCTAATAGTTTTTAAGTAGACTTGCATTTAATCTAAACAATTGACAGGGAAGAAATAATGAGTCTTCTAATCCATCAACATGGTATATTTCTCCATTTAGTTACATATTAATTTTCATGTACAATACTTGAATATATATTTTTAAAAATTTATCCCTAATATTTCATGTTTTCTATCAGTTCTGTACATAGAATTCTGCTTAAATTTTCATTTTTAATTGTTTTTTTTTCACTTGTAGTAATACAATTGATTTTACTACATTGGCTTTGTATCCTCTGACCTTGTTACATTCACTCATAGCATTTATTATTGTTTTGTACAAGGATGAGTATATAGTTCAGTGGAACAGAACATTTTCTCATGACACAATCATGCTATCTGCAAACAAAATATATTTTACAATTTTGTTCCTTTCTTTCCAAATTCTATGTATTTATTTCTTTTCTTTGCCTTATTGTAATGGCCAGAACCTCTAATACAATGCTGAATAGAAATATTGAGAGTGAACCTACTCATCTTGGTATTAATCTTAGATGTAAAGTATTCACTATTATGTATGATGTTAGTTGTAAGTTTTAAATAGATGCACTTCATCAGGTTGAGCAAGTTCTTTTCTAGTCCTCATTTGCTAACTTTTAAAATCTTATTTCTTGGTTGAATTTTATAATAAAAACTCTAAGTATCTATTAAAACCATTATGTGATTCTTCTCCTATATTCTGCTAACTTAGTGAATTGCATTGAGTGGTTTTGAATTAAAACCCAAGCTTTTATTCCTTGGATAAATTCCAAATGGTCAGAGTGTATTATTATTTTTTGAAAATATGTGCCTGATTTGATATCCTAATATATTTTTAAATGTTTTGTGATTATGTTCTTAAGGGATATTTGTCTGTCATTTTTAAATATGATTTGGTATTTATGAAATGCTGACTTCATACAATGAGTTATGAAATGCCTCTATTTTCTGAAATAGTTTGCATCATTGGTAAAATTTTTTTCTTTTCTACTTTTTCTTTTGTTAGTTGAGATTTGGTTTTCATATCATACAATCCATTGCCAAATGAAATTTCTGAAGATTTTCTTCTGTGTTTTCTTAAAGGAATTTTATGGTTTTATCTCTTATATTATGCCTTTAGTACATTTTGAGTTAATTTTTGGATATGATGCTAGACAGTTTTCTTGAATATCCATTTGCCTCAGAAACATTAGTTGAGCATACTATTTTTTACCTGTTGAATAGTCTTGGGACCCAGGTAAATTTACTTGATCATACATAGATGGATTTATTTCTGGAATCTCAATTTTATTCCATACTCTTATATGTTTATGCTTATTCCAGTAACACAATGTTGAAACTTTGTAGTAATTTTGATATCAGAAGTTTTGTGTCCTCCAAAATTGTCTTCTTTTTTTGAGATGTTTCTAGCTATTTAAGATAATAAGCAATTCCCTGTAAATTGAGGATCACCTTTTCCATTTCATCAAAAATGGCAGGTGGGATTTTGACATGGACAATATAGAATTTGGATCATTTTGGGGTAGTATTGCCATCTTAATTATATTGTCTAAAATCCATTAACACAGGAGATGTTACCATTCTTAGGTCTTCTTTAATTTTTGCAAGAAGTTTTTTGTAGTTTTCAGTCTAAAAGTCTTGTCCTTCCATGGTTAAATTTATTCCTAAGAATTTTATTCTTTCTGATGCTATTGTAAATGGAATCATTATATTAATTTCAATTTCAGATTGTTCATTGCTAGTGTATAGAAATACAGCTGATATTTTTATGTTGCTCTTATGTCCTGTTATATTGCTAAAGTTGCTAATTATCTTTTTCATATACTTTTTAATTTTTTAAAGATACTTAGATTACATAAATGTTACATGAAATATAGAGGGACTTCTTATATGCCCCACTCCCTCTCACTCCCACATTTTCTCACATTAACAACATTCTTCACTAGTGTGGTACATTTGTTATAATTGATGAAAACATTTCAGAGCATTGTCACCAAGTGTGCATTATAGTATACATTGTAGTTTACACACTCTCCTGCACAATTTTGTAAGTTATGACAGGATATATAATGGCCTGTATCTGTCATTGCAATGTCACCCCGGACAATTCCCAAGTCCCAAAAATGCCCCATAATACATCTATTTTCCCTCTCCTTCCCCTCAGAACCTCCATTGGCCACTGCCTCCACATCAATGATAAAAGTTCTTCCATTGCTGGAATCACAATCAAGTCTATAGTATAATAACAGTAAGTCTACTCTAGTCTATCATTCATTCCTCAATCCTGAGGAATCTGGGATGTTGATGTCCACTCCCCCTCTAATTGAGAGGGGGTTTAGTTCCTGTGGGACAAATGGATGGGACTCTCTCACTTGCACTTGCAGTCTCTCTCTTTTCCTTGGGATGGTTGTTGTCCATGATCATCTCATTGTTCATTTTCCTGGGTGAGTCCAATGAACTGGAGAGTAGGTTTTGCAACTCTGTTGAGATTCAGGGCCCAAATGGCCCATGGACAGACCAAAGATTTAAGTCTCTTGAATATACACCTATCAGCTCTAGTACTAACTATAGTTTCAAACAGAAGTGGCAGAAGAGCCATAGGTAGAAAAACCAGAACTGAGTCCAACTCTGTCACACTGGGGAGCATAAATTTCAAAGTAGGGTCCAATGGCAGGGCACCAATCTCCTGAGCTGTCTGCATTACGTATAGTCTCTGGATATCTCCAAAGCCCCCAGGAGCACCAAATTTGAAGCAATGTTTACTTTGACAGTCAATAAGATCCTGCTGAGACTTGCATAAGTATTACCTCTGGAATGACTTCTCTTATATGTCTAAGAGACCATTTGAAGTCTCTTAGCCATATAAACTCATTTGTCTTTACCTTTTCCCCCTCTTGGTCAAAGTCTTCTTTCAGTTACATTGCTATTTGGTGCTTGATAGTGTAATCTCTTGGTGCCAGGGAGGCTCATCCCTGGGAGTCATGTCCCATGCTGTGGGGAAGGTAATACATTTATATGCTCTATTTGGCTTACAGAGGGGCCACATTTGAGCAACAAAGAGGCTCTCAGGAGGTAATTCTTAGACATCCTATAATACTAAGCTAAGTTTCAATTTCAAAAGTAAAGGTTCATAAGTACAGTCATCAATATCAAGTGCCTATCAATGGGCCATTGTCCTTCACTAGTCACTGCCCCTGCACATGGGGTATTCTTGCTGTCCCATTATAGAATATGGCAGAGCTCCCCAGTGTTGGAATTCAATATTCTTAGTGTTACTGTGTGAATCTCCAGACACTGTGACGGTGCCCTATGAACACTTGAACACCTTCAAATGCATTATAGGTATGCCCTAGATGAACCTCCTCCCATGCTTCCTTCATCACTGACATCCCAAACCAATGATCCTCCCCAAGCAGAGTTGTAACCATTCTGTGATCAAAAACTAATTCAAAACTGATGCCAACAGAATAAGCAAGTACAATTAATAAGATAATGAATAATAATGATGGTTTTAAAAATAACAAATAAAATACAAAAAATTTTAACATAAATTTGAAATATTAAAAAATACAAAATTAAATTTTTTTGACATTATGTCTTTCTTCACTGAAAGATCTTTTGTCTTGTATGTACAGTGACACTTTCTTCCATTTATTCCCCCAGTGTTTTATTTTTTTCATTTTGTCTTCAAAGAAGATTTACATTACAAAAATGTCATGTAGAGAATATAGGGGATACTCATATACCCAACATCCTCCCCCTTTTTTCCTTTTCCCTATCAATCACATTTTACATATGGACTGTACTTTTGTTAAAATTGATGTACAAATATTTAAACATTGCTACATGATTTACATTATGGTTTACATTTTTCATCATACACTATTATAAATTTTGGTGAAAATTAACATGGCCTCTATCCATCATTGCAAGATCATTTGAAAGAGTTCCAACACTCCAAAAATGCCCCATGTTTCATCTATTCTATTCTTCCCTCCCCCTCCCCTCAGGACCCAAGACAACCACCAAGCTTCACTCCTTGAAGAATAAATTCATAGTTACTTGAAACAACATTGATGGGTTGACATACTGGCATGCCTTGAGAAACTCCTGCCCCTCTTGTTGAGAACATAGGAAGATTCCCCTGGAAAGGAGTCCAACAACTTCCCACTTTTGTGTGAGTCTCCACCCACTGATACAATGCAATATGACAAGAAGAAAATTCACACACTGCCTCAAAGCCTGCCCCAGGTGCACCCTCTCCAGAATGCTCCCCACATACAACACCTTAAACCAGTTAGCCTCCCCTGTGATATTTGCCAAAAGAACATTCCCAGTGCTGTAGATTCAAATCCCCAAAGTTCAACTACTCCCTCCTCCAACTTTCCCCCCAGTTCCCTTGACAGTTCAACCCACCCTCCCCATCCTCCCCCTTCAAAAAAGAGCACCACCAACTCAATAGTACCACTGCACCAATGTCATGCCACACTGAAAAATTACAGCCTTCCACCTTATCATAGATTTTGACCATATGGGCATTGGCTCACAACCTTCTCCCTTTCTCTCTCCTGTAAACCTATCTTTCAGACCCTACCTCTGTCAGTTTGCTCAATTTGCTTAATTCATAAGAGTGAGGTCATGTAATATTTGTTCTTCAGTACTTGGCTTACTTCACTCAACAGAAGGTTTTAAAATTCATCCATGTTATCCCATCTGTTAATATTACGTGCCTTTTTACAACTGAATGATATTCCATTGTATGTATATACCTCAATTTGTTTACCCATTCATCTGTTGAGTGGCATATGGGTTGTTTCTAACTTTTGGCAACAGTGAATAATGCTGCTAAGAGCATTGGGGTGCATATATTTGTCTGTGTCCCTGCTTTCAATTCTTCTGGGTATACACCCAGTGGGGATTGCTGGATCATATGGCAGTTCTATAGTTAGCTTCCTGAGGAACCATCAAATTGTCTTCCACATGGCTACACCATTCTACATTCCCACAAGCAGTGGACAAGTGTTCTCATTCCTCCACATCCTCTCCAACACTTATAGCCCTCTGATTTTTAAATAGCCAACAGTCCAATGGGTGTAAGATGATATTTCATTGTAGTTTTGACTTACATTTCCCTAATAGCTAGTGATGTAGAACATCTTTTGATGTATTTTTTAGCCATTTGTATTTCTTCTTTAGAGAAAAGCCTATTCAAACCACTTGCTCATTTTTAAATGTGTTCTCTGTCTTTTTATTTTTGAGGTGTTAGATTTTTTTATATGCTGGATATTAGGCCCTATCAGATATATGGTTAAATATTTTTCCCATTGTGTAGTCTGTCTATTCACTTTTTTAAACTAATTCTTTGAGGTGCAAGAGTTTTTTATTTTGAGGAGGTCCCATTTATCTATTTTTTCTTTCATTGCTCCTGTTTTGGGTATAAAGTTCATGAACTCATTTTCTAGTACAATATCCTGTAGATATTTCCCTACATTATCATCCAAGATCTTTATGGTCTTGGCTCTTATATTTAGATCTTTGATCCATCTTGAGTTGATTTTTGTATAAAGTGTGAGGTGGTGTTCCTCTTTGATTCTTTTGGATATGGATATCCAGTTCTCCAACACCATTTTTTGAAGAGGCCATTCTCTCCCAGTTGAAATGGGCTTGGTGGCCTTGTCAAATATCACTTGACTATATGTGAGGATGAATATCAGAACTCTTATTTTGGTTCCATTGGTCAGTATGTCTATTCTTGTGCCAGCATCATGCAGTTTTGACCACTGAAGCATTGTAGTGTGTTTTAAATCAGGTAGTGTTAGTCCTCTGATCTCATTTTTCTATTTCAATATGTCTTTGACTATTCAAGGCCCCTTAGCCTTCCAAATAAATTACATAGTTAGCTTTTCCAATGCAGTAAAAAAAATGTGTGGTAATTTTTATTAAGATTATGTTAAATCTGGAAATGAATTTGGTTGGATAGACATCTTAATGATGTTTAGTCTTCCTATTCATGAACAGGGAATAGTCTTCTATTTATTTAAGTCTTCTTTGATTTCTTTTAACAGTGTTGTGTAGATTTTGATTACAAGGACTTTACATCTTTAGTTAAATTTATTCCTAGATATTTGATTCTTTTAGTTACTCTTGCAAATTGGATTTTTTCTTGATTTCCTCTTCTGATTGCTCATTATTGGTGTACAGAAATGCTGCTGATATTTGAACATTAATCTTATAACTTGTCATTTACTGAATTAATTCATAAGTTCTATTAGCTTTCTTGTAGATTTATCTGGGCTTTTGAGGTATAAGATCATATCATCAGCAAATAGTGAAAGTTTTACTTCTTCCTTTCCAATTTACATGACTTTTATATCTTTTTCTTGCATAATTGCTTGAGCAAGTACTTCTAGCACAATTTTAAATAAGAGCAGTGACAGTTAGCATCATTGTCTTGTTCCAGATATTAGAGGGAAAGTTTTAAGGGTTTCACCATTGAATATGATGCTAGATGTGGGTTTTTCATATATACCCTTTATCATGTTGAGGAAGTGTCCTCATATTCTTATCTTTTGCAGTGTTTTTACCAGGAAAGTGTGCTGTATTTTGCTGAATGCTTTTTATGCATCTATAGAGATGATCATGTGATTTTTTTCTTTTGATCTGTTTATTACATTGATGGGTTTTCTTATGGTGAACCATCCTTTCATACCAGGCATGAATCCATTTGATAATGGTATATAATTCATTCAATGCATTGTTGAATATGATTAGCAAGTATTTTCTTGAGGATTTTAGCATATAGATTCATATGAGAGATTGGTTTATAGTTTTCCTTTCTATGGCATGTTTGTTTGCTTTGGTATTAGGAAAAGTTAAGAAATATTCCCTCCACTTCTATTTTTTGGAAGTGTTTGAGAAGGATTGGTGTTAGTCTTTATGGAATATTTTGTAGAATTCACCTGTGAAGACATCTGGTTCTGGGCTCTTGTTAGTTATTTCTCTTTTTATCTTTTTAGTTCTTCTTACACAGTCCTCCAATTCTCTCTCTCCTGCTTTCTTCTTTACCTGCAGAGCTCCTTTTAATATTTTTTTAAGTGAAGGTTTCTTATTGATATACTCTCTTAATTTCTGTTTATCTGTGAATATTTGAAACTTTCCCTCACTTTTGAACACCAGCTTTACTGGATAGAGAATACGTTGCTGGATGATTTTTCCTTTTAGTACCTTAACTATGTCATACCACTGCCTTCTTGCTTCCATAGTTTCAGATGAGAAAACAGCCCTTACTCTTATTGAGCTTCCCTTTTATGTGATGGAAATTTTCTCTTACTGCTTTCAGTATTCACTCTTTGTCTTAGTATTGGACAATTTGACAAGTATATGTCTTGGAGTAGTCTTATAGGATTTATACTGTTTGGGGTGTGCTGCACTTCCTAGACATGTACATATAAGTCCCTCAACAGAGTTGGGAAATTTTCAGCCCTTATTTTCTCCAACACTCCTTTTGACCCCTTTCTGCTCTCTTCTCCCCCTGGGGTGCATATGTTTGCGTGTTTGTTTTTGTCATTCAAGTCCCTAAATCCCTTCTGGATTTCTTCTATCTTTTTATCTTTCTGTTCTATTATCTGTCTGATTTAAGATGTACTGCCTTCCACATCACTGTTTCTTTCCTCTTCCTCTTCAAATCTGCTGTTGTGCTTCTAGTGTATTTTTGAATTTCTTCAATTGTGCCATTTATCACCATCATATCTGTTGCCATTTTATATATGTTTACAATATCTTCTGTATGCTCTTCCAGTGTCTTTGTGTGAAGGGTTAGACATTGTCAAATGCTTTTCCAAATAAATGAGTTGATATTAATATCCTTAGTCTCTTTCTTTACTTCATTAAATTGATTCATGGTATTTATTTGGACATCTCTGATTAGTAGTTCCAAGTTCTGCATCTCCTCCTGTTTTCAGTTTGTTTGTTGAACTTGGCCATGTCTTTTCGTTTCCTAGTATGGCTTGCAAAAAAAAAAAAAAATTTTTTTTTTTTTTTTTTTTTTTGAGTCTAGGCATCTGTTTGTCTTGATGGGTTTATTTGGTTGGTTAACTTCTCTTTCTATTCTAGGGTTTTATTTTGTTGTTTTTGTGTGTGTGGTAAGGTTTCACTTTGACAGTTTGTTCCTCTTATTTTATTTCCTTGCTGCAGTCTATGTTCTGGTTTTCCCTTGGATTCTTCATCTTTCCAGTACCCTCCTAGGTGACCCAGAGCACCCTCCCATTCTATATAACTCCAAAGCTGCTCCTTTAGATAGGTCTCTGCCTTTTCTCCACTTATCTTTGTGAGAGGGTCAGACTTTGCTTACCTACCTTGGTGCCATTTTCTCCAATGAGGTTGCAAATTATCTCTTAAAATCACAGATGAGTGTGTTTTAGTGTGTATGTTTGTGTGTGAATTTAATGTGTGGATTCTATACGACTTGCTTTATATGAGATCATATATACAATGATGAAGAGATACTTTTATTTCTTCCTTTCATATCTGAATGCATTTTCTTTCTTTTTCTTCTGTAATGCCCTTGGTTAACATTTCTTACAAAATGCTGAATAATTAGTGGGGAGACCAGACATCCTATATTGTTCCTGATTTTATTAGTAAAGTGTTCAGTCTTTCACTATTAAGTATGCTTTTAGTTTTGAGGATTTCATAGATTCCCTTTATCACATTGAATTAATATCCCTATTTCCAAGTTTCTTGAATTCTTTTTAAAAGAAAAAGGGTTAGACATTGTCAAATGCTTTTCCAAATAAATGAGTTGATAAAGATGTTTCTTTTCTTTCATGCAATTAAAGTGGTCTATTACACTGATTGATTTTCAGATTTGAATCACACTTTCATGACTATGATGAATCTGAGTTAGTCATGTTGTACAATTAGATATAGTTCGAGATTGGGTTTCCTAGTATTTTGCTAAGAATTTTTGTGTATATGTTCAAATGCTATTAATCTCTAGTTTTAATTTCTGTGATTTAGGAACTTTTTGATCATTATTTCTTTAAATATACTTTTTGTCCTCTTCTATCTCTTCTGTCTGTGTCTCCCATTATGCATATGTTGGGACACTTAAAAATGTGACATAGTCTCTTAAGCTTTGTTGATTTTTCTATATTTCATTTTTAAAAGATTTATTTATTTATCTATCTATTTATTTATTTCTCTCTCTTCCCTCATTGTTTTGTGCTTGCTGTCTGCTCTCTGTGTTCTTCTGTGTCTGCTTGTCTTCTCTTTAGGCAGCACCAGGAACCAAACAAGGGACATTCCAGAGTGGGATAGAGACACTCAATCTTTTGCACCACCTCAGCTGCATGGTCTGCTGCATCTCTTATTGTCTTGCCTCTGTGTCTCTTGGTGTTGTGTCATCTTGCTGCACCAGCATGCCACAGAGTCTAGCACGCTGCATGGACTAGTTTTCCCATTGTGTCAGCTTGCTGCATGGGCCAGCTTGCCTTTCACCAGGATGCCCCAAGAATCAAACCCTGGACCTCCTATATGGTAGACAGGAGTCTAATTGTTTGAGGCACATCTACTTCCCTCTATATTCCGTTTTATCTCTGCTTCCCAAATGAGATAATCTTAACTGACTGAATTTTAAGTTCATTATTTCTTCAACTCTTCTGTTGAATCCCTTTAGTGAATTTTTCATATCAGTGTTGTATTATACACCCCAGAATTTCTATTAGCTTCTTTTATAATTCCTACATTTTGATTATTAGTCCCTATTTTTTAGACAAAATTCTTCTTGTTTCCTTTAATTCTTTGCCCATATTTCATTTTTCTCTTTGAAAATGTATAAACAGTTGTTTTAAAGCCTTTTGCTAAATATATCAATGTGAGCTTCTTTACTAGCAATTTATATATATATATATATATATA
>JAQZBX010010057.1:0-45063 GCA_029593785.1 Cabassous unicinctus
GGTGGATTCTTTTTTATGAAGTCTCTTAGTTTCTGTTTATTTGTGAATATATTAAACTCACCTTCATATTTGAAGGACAATTTTGCTGGATAAAGTATCTTAATTGTATCATACCACCGTCTTCTTGACCCCATGGTTTCTGATGAGGAATCTGCTCTAAGTCTTACTGGGTTTCCCTTGTATGTGATGATTTGCTTCTTCCTTGCTGCTCTTAGAATTTTCTCTTTATCTTTGACGTTTGGCATTCTGAGTAGTACGTGTCTTGCAAAAGGTCTACTCGGATTTATTCTAATTGGGGTACACTGTGCTTCTTGGACACGTAAATTCATTTCTTTCATGAAAGTTGGGAAATTTTCAGCCATTATTTCCTCAAATACTCTTTCTGTCCCTTTTCCCTTATCTTCTCCTTCTGAAACTCCCATGACACTTATATTGTTATGCTACATGTTGTCATTCAACTCCCTGAGCCCCTGCTCAATTTTTTCCATTCTTTTCTCTCTGTGGTCTTCTCTATGTCTTCAATTTCAGCTCTTCTTTCTTCGGCATAACTTATCCTTTCCTCTGTCATTTCTATCATTTCAAGTCTTCTGTTGTATGCCTCTAATGCTTGTTTGTTGTTGTTGTTTTTGCCTCTAATGTATTTTTGATCTCACCAATGTGTCTTTTATTCCCATAAGCTCTATTATTTTTCAGTTCAGGTTTTCAAATTCTTCTTTGTGCTTGCCCAGTGTCTTCTTGATGTCCTTTATCTCTTTAGTCATATTGTCTTTCAACTCATTGATTTAATTTAGGAGATTTGTATGAATCTAACTGGTTAAGTGTCTCAAATTCTGTGTCTCATCTGGGGCTTTGGTATATTCCTTTGCTTGGGCCATTTATTCCCTTTTCTTAGTATGGCTTGCAATTTTGTGCTGATGTCTAGGCATTTGATTATGATGGTGAGTTTATTCCGATGCTCAATTTCTCTCTCTTGTGTTGGGATTTAGGGGTAGGAGGCTGTGTGTTACTGCCATTCTTTGATTATTGGTTCATCCTGTTCTAGGTCTTTAGGATTATCCCTGTTTAGTTGTTCAAATCCAGGCCATGGACCCAGTAATGGGTTGCAGACCTGCTTTCAAGGGCCTTGGGGAGAGAGGCTATAAAGACAGGAAAGAACATCTCTTTAGTTTCCTCTCATGCATGTCCTTGGCCTGCCAGCAGATGGCACTCTTCAACAGCCTTTCAGTTCAAACCCTGGTTGGAGAGTGTTTGCTGCAACACTGACAGCAACAACGTGACAGAGGATCCTGCCTTGAAGCTATTCAGATCCTCTCAAATAAACTTTCTTAGAGACTGTTTTTCAATATTTGCTGGCAGCCCCCTCCCTTTTCCTGGGTAGGAAATAAGTCCACACACCTCTGCATCCTCAATGACCAGTCCCAGTCAGTAGTGAGGGTGTTTGTGGGAGTTGGATCTCTTTAGTCCTGTGCTGGCTCCCAGGGCAAACAATGATGAAGTCCCACCTGGCTTGGAAGGGCTTGTGGGACACAACAGACCATATTTATTGGCCAAAAGCTGAATCCAGCCTCATGCTGCATCCTTCTGTCTCCCCTTTCCTGGGGAGGCAGACCCCTGTGGCCCTCTCTGTTTGGAGCCACCAGCCAGAGGACTGAGAATTCAAAGCTATCTGCTCCAAGAGTGGGGGGATGGGCACTGGCAGCTATAGCTGCAGCTTTTACTCATAGTTTTCCCATCAAGATTCTTGTCCTTCTCCCCTCTCCTGGGTGGTGTCCAGCTTTCCCCTGGTGTCCTAAACCCTAGAACATTTTAATCCCCAGGGCATTTCTGCTTGTTCTCTAGCTATTTTCTGGGAGAAATTTGAGTCTTGTGTCTCTTTAATCAACCATCTTCCTGGAAGTCAGAAATTGAAAATTTTAATATATTATTTATAGTATTGTTGAAAAACATGAAATATTTAAAATAAATTTTTAAAAAGACCTAAATTAACAGTGAGAGATACCACGTTCATAGATTTAAAGACTCAATATTGTTTCTGTCCAAATTGTTCTCTAGGGTCCATGTGATCCCAATCTAAATTACCACAGGGTTTTGTACAAATTGACAAAGTGATTCTAAAATTTATGTGAAAATATTAAGGCCTAGAATAGCCAAAATGATTTTGAAAAGGACCAACAAACTTGAAGGACTCACCCCATCTGATTCTAAGATTTTCTATAAAGTTACATGTCATAATGACAGTGCAGTGATGACATAAGAATCAGTGACTGGAATAGAGAGTTCAGGAAAAGACCCATGTATATATGATTAAATGATTTTCAGCAAGAGTTCTAAGGTAACTCAATGCTGGAAAGGATAGTCTCTTATGCAAATAATGATGCTGGGAAAATTAGACAATGATATGTGTGAAAAATAAGCTTTGGCTTTTCGCATAGCATATACAAAAATTAACTTGAATTTTGATCCAAATATAAGATTTAAAATTATAAAATTAAAAAAATAGAAAAATATCTTTGTGACCTTTGGGTAGGCAAAAATTCCTTAGATAAGAACTTGGACTTCACAAAAATTAAAAACTTCTATTCTTTAAATGACATTAAGAAAATGCAAAGGCAAATCACAGCCTGGGAGAAAATATTTGCAAAACATATAGCTGATGAGGGATTTTCTCCTCAAAATATATATAAAGAACTCATAATTCAATAATGAGAAGAGACAACTTGATTTGAAAGAAAATAGCCAAAGGCTTAAACAAACAAACAAACACTTCATTAAAGGAGATATATGTATGGGAAATAAACACAGGAAAGATGCTCAACATCATTAGTAATTAAGAAAATACAAATTAAAACCAAAACAAAATATAGTTAATCCCCATTATTCATGATAATAAGTTGCAATTATTTGCAAATTTGCCTACTGTGAAGGTTTCCTCAGGCAGAGAGAAGGTCGAAACTCCCTGGGTCAGGCTGGAGATTGGGAAGTGCAGACCTGAGTTTAGGTGGTACCCTTTTCAGGGAGGAGAGGAAGTCAAGACTCTTTGGGGTAGGCTGGAGGTTTGATGATGCAAGCTTGACATTGGGTCGTCTCCTCAGGGCAGACCATTACAGGTTTATCTGGCAATATCTCAGCAGAATTTAGGGTTTCAATGCCTCCACTGCCATCACCATCAACCTGTATGTCTCCATCCCAATCCTCAGGACTCCACACCTTTCCAATCAATGTCCTCATTTTAACAGCAGACACCCTGCAAGATTGAGATTTTAGTTTCTATTGTAACTCTGCTACTCATACAATGAGACTCTAAGTCTGGTTTTCAGAGATCTCAGGTCTGTGGATGCATGAAACAAGATTTCCTTTCAGAGCACACATAGAAACTTTCACATAATTCACAAAGCACTTAATTCACAAATTTGAAGTCTTCAGTTCATCCCTTTCTTTTGTAACAATATCCACTGTATTCACAAATAGCCAGCCAACATCATTGTACCTTTTAACTCCACACAGTTGAAAACGCTCTCACTCAGCTCCTTGCCTCTTATAAGCATAGAAGTAATCATATCCAGTGGTGATATTTTGTGTATCTCTATTGCCAACTCATACCATGGACTGTCAGTGGCCTCTTGATTATTGGAGACAGAGTCATTAGTGCTCTTTGATCTAATTAGAGTAGAGAGTCAATTGCAAAAATCCCAGAACCAATTCAGAAATCCCATTTTTAAGATTCTGTTTCTCAAGAACCACTCCCAATACCAAGCTGTATTAGTCAGGGATCTCTGGGGAAACAGAACTGACAGGAACTATCTGTAAATAGAATGGGATTTTATAAAATTGTCTCACATGACTGTGGAGATGCACAAGTCCAAATTCCATAGGGCAGGCTGCAAGCCAGGGTCTCCGATGAAGGTCCTTGATGAGTTCCCCGGGAGACACTGGCTGTCTGAAGTAGAGATGGGAATTCTCTCTCAATGCTGAAATCACGTCTCCTTTTAAGGCTGTTAACTGATTGGATGAGATGTCACTCATTGCTGATGGCAATTTCCTCAGTTGGTTGTAGATGTAACCAGCCATCTATGCGATCAACTCACTGATGATTAAAGTCCATGAAATGCCCTTGTATTACAATTGGCCCAGTGCTTTCTTGATCAAATAACTAAGCACTATTACCTGGCCGAGTTGACACATTAACCTAACCAACACTCCTACTAAAATTTATTTGTAACCTCCTAATCAATCAGTACAAGTGACACTTTTGTGTTTATTTGTGGACATGCACAGAGCAGTGAAAAATGTGGTGTGTCACCCAACATGCACCATCCCAGTGGAGGTTGAACCAGGCAACAATCTACCTTCTTGTTTCAGCTCTCATACTACAAAGCATTATTTTTGCAGCACGTTTTCCACATTTTTGTGCTTTTCCTTGGTGATTTAGCTGTTTAAAATGGCCCCAAGCATAGTGCTGAAGTGTTATCTAGTGTTCCTAAGTACAAGAAGGCTGTGATATGCCTTCTAGAGATAATAACATGTGTTGGAAAAGTTTTTTCAGCCATGAGTTATAGTGCTGATGACTGTGAGTTCAATTTTAATGAAGCAACAATATATTTATATAAGATGTCATCAGAAACACATATAAAACAATGTTATGTACTGAAAAATTTACAAAAATGTTGTGAAGATAGGCTCACAGGAACCTAATCTTGTGTTTCCCTTAGGAACAATGATTCAGTATTCACTAATTCAGTGTTAGTGGTAACTTTACAGAACATAGCTACTGTGAATAACAAGAATCGACTATACTAAAACATATCCACTAGGATAGCTAATTTTAAACATACTGTCAAAAGCAAGTGTTGGAAAGATTGTGGAGCAACTAGAACCCTCATGCATTGCTGGTGGGAATTCAAAATGATGCAGCCTCTTTAGAAAACAGTTTGATAGTTTTTTTTATATAGTTAAGCATACTTTCCAATATGGCCCAGCAATCCCATACCCAAGTGTTTATCCAAGAGAATTAAAAAAATGTGTCTCTGAAAAGACTTGTATATGTATGTTCACAGCAGAGTTATTCATAATCTCCCCAAACCAAAATGTTCATTAATTGGTAAATGGATAAACAAATTGTGGTATTCCATATAATGGACTTTTCCTGATAGTAATGAATTACTACTGATATACTCATCAAAATGAATGAATCTCAAATGTCTTATGGTAAGTGAATGAAGCCAGAGCCATAAGACATGATACAGTATGATTCCATTTATGTAAAATTCTAGAAGGGCAAAAATACAGTGATAAAGAGCAGATCAGCTGTGGGTATGGGGAGGGTATTGACTGCAAAATGCACAAGGGAACTTTGGAGGCTGATGGAAATGTTCTATATCATGACTGTCATGGTGGTTGTATAACAGTATACATATGCCAAGACTAATCAAATTATCTACTTAAATATGGTACATTTTATTATGTATAAATTATACCTTTGCTATAGCTGATTAAATTAAAATCAGCTGAGTTTTTCTAAAAAGAAGAGCACTGACGGAAATAGAACATTAAAGCTATATCCCACTACTGCAGAATAAGGTGTAGCTCAAAGAAAGACTACTTGAAGCCTGGGCCATTCAAAATCTGAGGAAAAATGGGTCTTGAGAAGCACATGGCAGCAATCTTGTTTCTCACTGAGCCTAGGGGCAAAGGCTTTGGACGCAGCAGCAGCTTCAGTTCAGGAATCTGCTGAGAATGATTTTCCCACTGAAACTAATGTGAAATAAGGGAGAAACTTTTCCTGAGAGGCAGGTTTCCTGGGTCTGAGTAATTTCAGAACAAGAAACACTGACAACAATCACTGTGGCATAGGACTGGAAATGCTTCTTCACAAGATATAGTGGAGACCTAAGTCACTAGACATAACCCACATTTGCTTCATTGGTGGGATGCCAGAAACATAGGGCTCAAAGGGAAATGGAAATTAAGATGTTTTCAATATGCTGGATTGGAAATAAAAGCACCACAAAATAAGAGCCAGTGACTGGGACTGCCACCACTGCAAATTTCTAAACTTTGTTAGAAAGTAGCCATGTCTCAAATTCGCCCTCTAGTTGCTGAGACAGTATACATAGTGGGCTTCCTCATCCCCTCCCCCCAGTATGGTGGAATATGGTGCCATAATTATCCTTTAGGTAGGAAATAGTGTTCAAATTTTGAGATCAAAGGTCATATTCTCCTAAACAAATTCAGAATGACCAGCATCATGACAAAGCTGAAACCAAGGATTTTATTTCATCTCTGACTATCTATTCCCCCTCATATATCACTGGGATTCTGCCATTATGGCCTTTGGCAATAAATTGAGGGTTCTGGGAGTATAATTTTACCTGGGATATCTTCTAACTGCTAAGGATTGGTGTGTTTTCTGAAACTACGGGTGTTAAACTGGTACTTTGATCATCTTTAGTGCTCTCTTTGATCTCCTCAAAAGTGGGGCAAAATGAGTATAGTTGAACTTCTAATATCTTAAGGGAACTACAGCTATTTAGTGGAAGAGAACTCAATTGTAGCTACTAAAAGAACCACACAGCTACATAGATACGGAGAATTCCTCCAACTAGACTTAGAAGAATAAGAAATTGGGAAGGATGGAATTTGAGACTTTAATTTTTTGGGGTTTTTAAGGCAAAAACAATATAATTTGATTTTAGACATTAATATTCAGGAGATTTAATTTTGGAATTGTAATTGAATCATGAAATTCATTATGGGAGGAGGCTTATGTTCAAATCTGGACCACTTTATATTGGCATTTCATTGGAATATCTTAATGTCAGTTAATTTCACTACAGAATCTCTAATGAACTATTTTGGACATTGTGACTGCACTAATTTAGGTGGGGAATAGAAAGTGCTTGAGTCCAGTATAGACTTTGAGTTAATTTATGGTCTGTCCTATTTCAAAGCTTTCTGGGGACAAAAGTCATCACTGTTTCCTAGAACTCCCATGAAGGAATAGAACTCAACATTGAGGCAGAAGCCTCATGAAGTGAGAGCTACACTATTCTGATAGTGTGCTGATCTCCTTCCTGGGGAAGGAGTATCACACCTCTGCTAGGCCATAGAGTTAAAGGATAAGTCCAATGGGTTAAGAGAAAAAAAGCTGAGGAATGATAGGAGATGTATTAGGGTTCTCCAGGGAAACAGAACCTACTGGATATATATAAAATATATATATATATAAAATGAGATTTATTGTAAGAATTGGCTCACATGACTCTGGGGATGAACAAGTCTGAATTCCATAGGGCAGGCTGCAGACTGGGAACTCTAATGAAGGTTTTTTGATGAATTCCCTAGGAGAAGCTGGCTGGCTGAAGTAGAGATGGAAATTCTTCCTTCTGACTGCTGAAGTCATCACTTCTCCTTTTAAGGGCTTCAACTGATTGGATGAGACTTCTTTCATTGCTGAAGGCAATCTCCTTAGTTGATTGTAGATGTAACCAGACATAGATGCAATTAGCTTATTGATGACTTAAATCCATGAAATATCCTCACAGTAACAATCAGGTGAATGCTTGCTTGACCAAACAACTGGACACCAGATTGTAACCAAGATGACTCATGAACTTAGTCATCACAGGAGGAAACACTTATTCCCCTCTCTTCCTGATTCTAACGTTTGTCAAGTTTGAGAACTATTGCCTTAGGGCAGTGATTCAGCATCACCTGGAAACTTGTTAGAAATGAAAATTTTTAGGCCTCACCCAGAGCTGGGACACAGCAATCTGTGTTTATAACAAGCTCTCCAGGTGATTCTCAAGTTTGAGAACCACCACAGTGGAGGAACTCTGCTGGTTTTTTGCTACCCACTTGCTTACTCTTGTAGAGTCAGGGGAAGATGAAAGCAACTTATCTGATTAGTCAGTTTGGAAGAAGAAATTGGGCTTGTAAGGCAGTTCTGGTACTTTTTCTTTAGTCCCTTCTGGTTTCTTACACCCAGCCACGTTCCCAAGAGCTGTTTCATTAATAAAGGCAATTCTTTAATTTACATTTGTCTGACAGCTGTTTATCTCTCAGTTGGTTCTGAACTTGGGCAGGGAAAAGGGATGATATTTATTGGGTGCCCTCAACCTTAACTTAGAGAGGGAGTTGTGGCACGTGATATTTTTGGATTAGGCCAATTAAGAAGTTTTGAAGCCCACTGCACTGTGAAGGTGCTTGGGTGTATGGATAAGGAGTGGAAAGTGAATGGAAATTATACTAGGTTTTGCCGTTCAAAGACTCAGGGCATGAATTCATTTGTTTTTAAGAAATAGAATTGGAGAGAAGAATATTATTCATATTAAATGCTGGGGGGGCTTTCTATCAGAAATTAGTTAAGAACAGTAAGTGACAAAATCTCAAATTAGTTCATTTTATTGTCTATTAAGGATGCTTTTAAAAACAATGGCCCATGTCAACTTTTTGGATTCTCTATGGAATATATATCTTCAACTTATCACTGTCCATTCATTTTTTTTATTTTTTTATTTTTTTTATTTTTATTTATCCCCCCCTTGCTGCTTGTGCTGCTGTGTCCATTCGCTGCGTGTCTTCTCTGTGTCTGCTTATCTCCCCCTTGCTGTGAGGTCTTGCCGCATCAGCCCACGGCGCTGCGCAAGCCGGCCTGCCCTCACAAGGAGGCGCCGGGAAGCGAACCCAGGGCCTCTCATATGGTAAACGGGTGCTCTATCCATTGCGCCACACCCGCTTCCTGCCGCGAGGTTGCTGCATCAGCCACCGCACGGCTCAGGCCGGCATGCCCTCACAAGGAGGCCTCAGGACAAGAACCCGGGCCTCCCATATGGTAAACAGGGGCTCTATCCACTGAGCCACACCCGCTTCCCCACTGTCCATTCATGATCACAGATAATCAAGAGTGAGTTAAACTTGGGGAGATCTCGAATGGACGACATTACCAAAGTTGGATAGAGGCAAGTAGCTAGAAAACTTCAACCTGATTTTCAAGTTCTATGATTGCAAACATGTACATTTCCCTGCTTTGACAATATTTTGTGATTAACTGTGCAATTTCTTTTCCTTTCTTCTTATTGCCTCTGGGCCTCCAAGATTAAATTAGCTGCATGTCAATAAACTCTTTATTTTCTTTATTTCAACAAAACTGTGCCACTTCTTGAGATTAATTGTTGATGTTTAGAAGAGGACACAGCTGCAGGGAAAAAGATAAAATATGATGGTTGTTAACTGCAGGCTTTTGTTTCTCACTGGGTATTTTCCCAGTGGATTGGTCCCTAACTTTTGTCCTGAAGTAAAGGTTTGGTCAGAATCAGACTTTGTAGTTATTAACATGCAGATCATGGAAATACAAATAACATAGCATGATTGCCCATGAGGATTCTGTGCAATTTGATTTAGCACTGAGGCCCACCTTCAAAATAGTTTAAATTAAACAAGAAGCCTGAATGTGATGGCAAGATCCATCGAGGATTGACACCCAAAAAAGAAAATCAGATGAGAATTATATTACATCCTATCCTTGGTTTATAAACAGGTTACACCGATTGTGTTCTAAAACTTCATCTATTTTCAGTTGTTTAGTACTTAAAATGTTTGAAAGTCATCTTATTTATGGGGTTAGGTCCCCTGGCTAGTCCACAGGGTCCATTAATTCCAAAGTTTAACCACATATTTACAATGAAATACTATACATTTACAATAAAAAGAAGTGTTATTCACTACTTTTTCATACAAAAGAAATAGTGACTATTAAATAGCTGTTATTTATTTTGTATAGTCTAGAGGCTAAGGGGATACAAAGATATTTTTGTTCTAGAGTTTGATGACACTGATACCTTCAGGGTAGTTTTTTTCCCACCTAAAATTTCTAAGGAACTCTGAAAAATTTCCCTTTTTCAGGATAATGTGCCTTTTAAGAGGGGAAAGAAAAGGGGGGAAAATTCCCTAAGATAACCTGACCAGAGTAGAAAGAGAGAGCAGAAAAGATGGGGTTAAAGAGAGTGAGTGTGAGTGTGTATGTGTGTGTGTCTTGAGGTGATGGACAGTTTTGTTTAAGGAGAATTAACTGAGCTCTAGAAGCTGAAAAATCTAAAGAAAAGTCGGGAGGGTGGCATGGGCATTTTCCCCAGAGGTAATTCACAAAGGAAGAGAAAAAATTTTTGTTGAATGAGAAGGACACAGAGTTTCTTAAATTGTCCCTAGATGGTGTTCACCCAGAACTTCACCACTCCTTGATTTGGGGGACAAGTCACGTAGCCTCCAGGAGGTTGGGTGGTAAGTGCTTTGTAATTGTCCATTTGTACATATGGAAGCTTGTAAGGTGCATCTTCATAACGAGGGGATGCAAGCAAATTTCTTTGCATGCCACCTAACCTGGCTGAGTATCGACTACATCAGTTCTATGTACACTTGCGTAATATTTGGAAGGCAAAGCAGAGGTTTCTAGGTCCATATGTTGCTTTGGAGCCACTACTGGATTCTTGGCCTGATTGATTTCCCCTTCTTTGTGTGGGCTTAGCCAGCATCTCTGTGGTGGGGCAGTTAAAGATCCGAGGGGAAGAACTCCTGCCTTTTTAAAAATTGCTCATGAATTTTCAAGCGTGCCTGTTGGCCGCTGATAGTGGCAGCTTTCTTAGACCTCCTCTGGATAATGCTCTTGGACACAGTTGCTGGAGAGGCAGCAAATGAACTGAACTCCTTGTCCAGCATGTCTGATCAAAAGCAAACAGGCAGGGCTGTGCCAAGTTTAATTCACAAAAATGACCCCAAGGAAATGAATTCAAGTGCAAGCCGGACTGTTCTCTGTAAAAATGGCCAGTCCCTATCTGCTGGGTGACAGCATCTGCTGCAGAGCATATCATCCCGGAGCTGAAAACCAATTTGAGAAAAACCAGATATGGAGGGGTTAGAGTACTTAGGGAGGAGCTTCCTGCTGTAGCAAAGCGTCCGGGAGGACTGCAGCTGACAGAAGAGCAGAACTACTGTCGGAATCATTTCTGAACTCTTAAGAGATAAGCAATACACACACACACACACACACACACACACACACACACACACAGGGATTCATAATTAGCAATCAAATTCCTTTTGTAAACAGAACATTGCATTTCTCTTTGCCACGCTGTAAGTGCCTTTTGATAACCAAGTCTCACAGAGTGGGTTTTTTCTGAGTCACTCTTGCAAATGAGTTTCCTGAGACTTTCAGAGGAAAACCCAAAGAGGGACAAGCACATTTAATTGGGAAATCTGATCCTTCTGTCTAATAGCATCTGGCATTTCCACTTCTGCTTATTTATTTGCAAATTAAACTTTCTACAGTAATCTTACAGGGAGACGCAGCGATAAGCTTTTATTTCTTTTCCTGTGAATACGAGCAGTGGTGAACGGCCTTATCCCAAATTTAATAAAGAGGAGCTGTCCAGTTTAATAATCTTACGGACCTACAAAGTCCCAAACAAGTTGAGGAACTTTTGTGATAAAAATCCAATGTATAAATGCAGACTGCATATTTTTCTGCATTCTGGTTCTATTTTGTTCTACGTGGGTGAAGGCTTTGGGACACTAACATGCCATTTTTATGAGGGTTAACTTTTTAGCAGTGCCTTGGCATTTGCAGCTGGCACCCATTCTGAACCTCTTCCTTTTCTTCTCCTTCTCCTTTTGGATTATTATTTTGCCTTTCTTTCTCCTTCTTAGGAAGTGGTGTTTCCAGACCTCTGCAGTGATGAGCTGATGATTGGTAGGATCTACCCCTTTGAGGATTATTTTGTCCTCTTCTTTCCCATTAAGTCCCCTCAGGAGCATCAACTCATCAGCCTAGGGTAATTCTCCCTATTCCCTGTTCTTTGTCCCCTCTCAACATTTCTGGCATCTACCTTTCTGCAAAAGCTGACACACAAAATTGGCACAATCACTTTGTAAAATGGTTTGACAGTATCTGCAAAAGCTGTTCAGATGCATGCCCTATGAAACCTACAACTTTCCTTCAAGATATTTACCCAAAAATAATGGGCATATATGGCACTTAAAGGAATGTACATGAATGCTCATACGAGCACTATTTCAGAATAGTGAAAAGCTATAATCAATCCATCGTAAGTAATCAGTAAAAATTGGGGTATCTAAAAATAAAATACTACACAGCAAATGAGACTGAACAAACTGCAACTAATGCAATGACATGAATTACTCTCACACAAATAATACTGAGCAAAGGAAGCGAGACACAAAAGAGCATATACTGCATGTGTGTGTTTCAAAAAAAGGCAAAGCAAATCTATGGTGTTAGAAGTCAGGACACCAGGAATGGAGGGGACATACAGTGACAGGAAGGAGACATGAACGGACTTCTGAGGTGATGAAATGCTGTTTCTTGATCTCAGTGCTGTTTATACATTTTTGTTCACTTTGTATATGTTTCTATTTGTATGTTGTATTGCCAAAAAATTTACTTTAAAAGAAAAGAAATCAAACACTGGAAACCATTCTGAGATACATTCCTCTTTAAAAAAAAAAATTCCATTTTTGTATAAAACTTAACCAGACAGTGAGCTTAGTTCCCCCACTGCACAAGCTACCCTTGGCTATGACCTTAGCCAGGCATGGTTATTAGTGTCAGTGGTGAAGCTTTGCATCTAACTGAAAGCATTTCTGGCAGAGGCAAACAGAGTACCCACAAATATTCACCAAATATTTGTGGGCCTATTATGTTATAGGGATGTGTCAAGTACTTGGGTTAAAAAAGTGGACAAGATACATTCCCTGCCTTCCAAGAACTCCTTATTTATTCTATTTTTATGCATTCATAATCTCTCCTGCTTTGCCCTACCCAGCCCCAATTCCACATGCTCTGTTAAGCATACCATGTTTCACCATTTTTCCCTCTTTTCTCCTGAGAAGACCTCTACTTTCTACTCATGGAATAATACTATAATGGAGTGGAAACTTCTAGGGTATGGGGGCAAGAAGCCAGCTGAGCTGGACTTTAGATAACCCTAGTCTGTACCCCTCTGGCATGGGTTGAATATGTCAAAATCCTAATCCTAGTGACCTCAGAATGTGACCTTATTTGGAAATGAGATGAATGCAGATGTCGTTGGTTAAGATGAGATCACCTTGGAGTAGGATAGGCCCTTAATCCAATATGACTGATGTCCTCATGAGAAAGGGAGAAGAGACACAGAGACGGAGACACACGAGGAAAAGACCCTGTGAAGATGGAGGAAGAGACTGTAGTTACGCAGTTAGAAGCCTGTAACATCAAGCACTGCTGGCCACCACCAGAAGCTAGGAAAGGCCAAGGAAGGATTATTCCTTAGGGCCACTGGAGTGAACGTGACCCTGCCAACATCTTGATTTCAGACTTCGAGTCTCCAGAATTGTGACAGAATAAATTTACATTGTTTCAAGTCACCAGATGTGTGGTAATTTGTTATAGCAGCCCTAGGAAATGCATGCACCCCCCAACTCCCCAAATGCATGGGCCACAACTACCACAGCCACTGTTAGGCTTCTCATTGCTAACATTAAGCTGATATATGAAAACTCATCTGGGATGTTTGCAGTTCTGGATGTTGTACTAATCTTTTAGGCCACTTGATGATCAGTGAACATAACAAAGTAATCTGAAGAATTATACTCGAGTGGCATAAAAATCCAGTGGTGCTTAGTAGTAAAGTAAGAATATCTCTGATATCTGCCCATTGCTTAGTTACTGAGATATTCTAACTCTGTGGTCCAAGCCTGGGCCTCCTGGATCCCTACACAGGAACCAGGCCCCTAAACTATTTGCTGTATGTCATAAAAGCCTCACAGAAATTGCAATCTTATCCACAATACAGCTGCACAGATAAAGATGAATTTTTACATTTGACCAGAAGTTTATTATCTTTGTGTAGTAAATTTGGTTATTGCATGTTAATCACAAGGTTTGATAACAGCTGTCTATGGCTTTGATAAATGCAAATTGGCAAGCAAATTAATAATAATGTAATAAATGGAGTTTTCTTGAAAGATAGACTTCAAAATGTGAGGTCCCTGGGGCTAATAAAATAATAAATGACTTCCTGGTAATGAAACATTGGGGAACTACTGGTATAATTTAAGGTGTCTTGTCCTTCTACAGAACCAGCAGAGGGCACTGGAATTAAATGATTCCCTCTTGACCCATGCTTGCTTAGGAGGGTACAAGGCCACAAAGGCCAGGACCATCAGAATAGAGGAAGAACCGCCTGGAGACTGGAGAGGGAAAACACTAGGGTGGCAAGCCCATTTTGTGTAAGAGTTTTTAAGGGGTACAAGGGGTAATATGCCACAGGGAAGAAATAGTTTTATTGATGGCAATACTGTTTTATTATGGTTCATAATTGCCCAGAATTGTTCAGAAATAGTCTATCCATAGAGTCCATTTAGAGCATAGTGCGATGGATAAGCCGCCTCTGACCTCCTAAAGTGCCACTTTCTTAAGAGGGAGCAGGTCTGAGCATGTTAAAATAGTGACATGGTTTTGGCATTTCTGGGCTTGCTTCCCTTTCCTCCTCCAAGGATGACCCTGGTGGAATTATTTCAGCATTTCAGTAGGAAAGGAAGATTCTTTTGGGTCAGGGAGTACAAATATCCCTCTTCTTCCTGCCCAACAGATATAAGGAAGATGCAACCTCTCCTGAAGCCTGAAGAGAGGCTCTGCCTCAGGGAACAAGCGACGTCAAGACAGCCTGAACTCACTCCATAAGTTCATTCCCTTTATGAAGCTGAGTGTCTCTTTCTGGAGAAACTGGACATGGGTCATCTTGTCTCACTCCTTTTTATTATCATACAACATAGTCCACTGACTCCTATAGATCCACATCAAATTTCATCAAGACCCTTAACCTACTTAATTATAAGATGTTTGTATTCATTTCTTCACAGCTTAAATGTTCCTATAGTTTTCAAACTTGTTTACTCAAGATATATACTTGACTTCCAAACTCACTTTATTTATTTGAACTTTAAAAATGTGTTTTCCTTTTTTCCTTCTCTTTTGAAGAAGTACTGTGTGACTGGAATTGTAATCCTGTGTTCTGAGTCCGCGTTAGAGAACTCTAGAGTGGGTAAGGACCTTGGAGTAATCCACAACTCCTTGTACAGCATCCCTATCAGGTCATCTTACACACACTTGAATACTTCCAGTGGCGGAGAGAGGGTGCTCTACCACATGGGCAGAATTTCAGGTCAATTCTGTTATTAAACAGAAATCTGCTCCTTTGAGTCATCCAACAATTGGTACAAGTTCTGTTCTTTCAAGCAAGAGGAAGTCCTTCAATTGTCCTTCAAATATTTGAAAACCTCTATCCAGTTTCTCCTCCACTTTTCTCTTTCTCGGAGGCTGGATATTTCCAGGATCTTTAATAATGTCTCATGTGGCATGAAGTCCTTTCCTATCCTTTGTCATCATAATCAAAATTTCTCTATTTGTCGGTGTCTCTTAAAATAATTGAACTCTGTCTAAACCCCTCTCCCAAACAAGCCAGAGCCTAAATTCTTGGGGATTTGAGGAGCTGAGTCTTGGTACAGAGGCAAGTCTGGATTGATCATTGGGCTGCAGGTTTGCAGCCAAGAGAGGGCAAGGGGCAACATCCTTAGGCAAAGCTGGAACTGAAGGCCAAGTTGAATATTCAATCACAACATTGGAACCTAAACTGGGCCAAAAAGCAGAAAACAGGCAAGAGGTGAGTCAAAGCAGAATGCACTTAAGGGTGAGGAAATGGCTGTATGTGCTTAGTAGTTTCTTTCACTGTGTTCACATAGGTTTGACCAGCCTTCCTTAGCTCCAAATTGCTGCATCTTCTAAAGACATGACCAGTAGTGGCTCATAATTCCTTAATGATGGACATCTGGTGATGAAGTTTTGTTTTTTGTGGAGAGATGACTGCTGTACTCAGTAAAGTTTGTAGCTTTTCTCTGCCATTCATACCTGAAAGTGACAGCAATCATACCTGTGATACCAAAGCTCAGGTTTCCCTTTGAAAACGAAATTGGAAAAACCAAACATGTAATGAATCAGATTAACTGCCATACTTTAAGGAATAATATCAGAATGTATGGCAGATAGTTTCCAAGAATACTTGAGCTCTAAAATGTTAACCCATGTTCAAGCTCAGGAATACACGTCAATATTTGCTGGTTTAAAACTGTAACCTCAACAAGTTATACATAGATTGAAAAAACAAAACTTGCTTTTTTAAAGAAAAGAGATAGTCATCCTGTGGGATAGAAAGAAAATTAGAATGTGGCAGAGTTTCTCCAGCATATGCAGGAAAGAGAAAAAGCCTGGATCCAGGAGAAGTGAGCATTTGATTACTAAGAGGTGTTCTCCATTTGGAGCAAGGATGATTCATTAGGTTTTTGCATGTTTGGATGAAACATTTCTCATGATTCTCTACCTCTATTCAATCTGATTCCATGCTTCAGAGCAAGACACTGATTATAAGTCAGCTTTTCAGGTTTCTTGATTTGAAGAGGAGGACCCCATGGGTAGTAGATGTGGATAATCTGTCCACTGGAAAGGGATGGATAAAATTGATAAACTAATATATTCTCATTCTCCTCCACATGTAGAAAAGTTATGATTTCTGTGTCAGCCACACATATGGCTTGAATAGCTATTTATTTATTTACTTTTAATATACTTTTAAATTTTTTAAAAAAATACTTAGAATACATAAATCTTACATAAAAATAAAGGGGATTCCCATATGCCCACAATTTCCCACATTAACAACATCCTTCATTAGTGTGGTACATTTGTTACAGTTGATGAACACATTGTGGAGCATTGCCACTAAGCATGAATGATAGTTTACATTGTAGTTTATACTTTCTCCCACACAATTTTGTAAGTTATATAGTATATAGGTATATATACTATAAGGTATATATATATAAGGTATATAATGGCCTGTATCTGTCATTGCAATATCATTCAGGACAATTCCCAAGTCCTGAAAATGCACCCATATTATACCTGTTTTTCCCTCTCCCTCCCCTCAGAACCTCCAGTGGCCACTGCCTCCACATCAATGATAAAATTGACTATTTACATGCTGATGACACTCTAATCCATTATCTCCAGCCAAGCCCTTTCCTTAATGCAGCAAACTGCCTAATGTTTCACCACTGGGTCACATATGCAACTTAAACTCAACCTGCCCACAGGTGAACTCAAAAAAACCTTCTCCACCAATTTCCTTCAATGTCTCTACCTCAGTAAATAATACTGCCATCCCCCTATTTGCCACGCTGGAAGCCTGGGAGTTGTCCTAGCCCTCACCTGCTCTGTCCTGCCTTTTGGAATTAATTATCACATACTGTCCATCCCACCTCTGCCTCTGAAATCTGTCCTCTCCTTTGTAGGATCAGCACCTTAACTTCAGCCTCATCACTCCATCCAGGATCACTGTAATTGCCCTCTCAGACTCTGGCTGGGCTCCTGTGCTCCATTGTGCCCCCTGCTACCAAAATTATGGTGCTAAAATGTGAATTAGCTCATGTCAATTTTGTGCTTAAAATTCTTCAATAGCTTTGAGGATTCCAGACTCTTCGGCTTAGACCCAGGGCTGTCCATGATTTGATGCCCACCTCATCTCAACCCTCTCCCCAAAAGGCTCCCTGCTTTCCAGACATCCTTATAATTCCCTGAATGTATCATGCAGTTCCACACTTGGGTTACCTAATACATGCTGTTTCTTCTCATATTCCCAGCTGATTCCTCCATTGTCCAGTTAACATCAACTGTCTTTCTCCAGAAAAGCTTCTGGAGAAACGTTTGAATTTTTAATTTATTCAACAAATTAACAACTTTTTCTGTGAACCTGAGGAAAAAGTGAAGACTAAGGAACAAAACTTACAGAGAATTCAACTTTGGTTACTTTTAAGATTTTTTTTTCTGACAAAGAGAGCTTCCTTCAAGTTAAATAGGCTGTTATGTGAGATGGGGAGCTTTCTGTCACAGGAGAAGCTCAGGACAATGTTGAGCCCCACTGTGGGATGGTTATTGAGGGGATGCAAACATCAGATGGGGACTGGACTCCCATGGTTGTCCCTAGGCTGGTAACCAAGGTAATGCTTCTCCATGTGAACAGACAGGATGATCATTCTTCCTGCCTTCCTCGAAGTCAGGTGTGGATGTGTGATTGGTTTTGGGTAAAGGAATTTGAGCAGAAGTGACCTGTGTCACTTCCAAGCAGAAGCTATAAGAGCTAGTGTGCGATTGGTACCTTCCCTTCCCACTGCTTTCATTATCATGGAAGCAACGTCAAGGTCATGCTTCTGTCATCCTGAGGCCCTGAGTGACTCCAGAGAGCAGAGCCCTGCTGATGCACATTAGGCAAGTAGTGTGAATGGGAAATAAGTTCAGTTGTGTTAAACCACAGATTTGGGGATTGTTTATTTCCACAGCATAACTTTCCTCATCTTGACCAGTAATTCTTCTACAGTCCCATCCAAACCCATGATCCTATGCCTCTGTGGAATGAAAGTTGAGTAGGATTGAGTGGTATTCATTGTCTGGGAAAGGTAGGGTGAGTTCTTCCACTGGAAGTTCTGGAAAGGTGATGGCATGTGAAAAATCTCAGGGGGATGCTCTGGAGAGGAAGGCAAAGGCAGATTTTAGGTTCTCTCAAGTTTGTCTTGGCCCAGGCCTGTGGGCTTATAACTTTAAAGGATCCTCTTCTCTAGAAAGCAAGTAGGAATCTTTGCTGTTTCAGGAAAGTTATGGCAAAGAGATCTCTTTATGAACTTGAGACTGATAGACCATGTTCAGCAGGGCACCACGTGCCAGACAAGGCATCGCTGTGGCATTTGAATGGAGACTGATGAACATTCAGGCTCCTGCCTCGTGTGCTTGATTGGGCATTCACTGCTGGCTGCAGGGGCTGGTGAAGGGTCTTTGCTCTAGCTGAACTACAACGTGTAAGTTGAAAGCTAGCCTTAAAGATCCTGGGGGTCAGAGGACTCCTGCTTTGGTTCTTGCTTCTGAAGTCAGGTGTGTGACTTGGAGCAGATTACAGACTGGCAGAGCCTCAGCTTCCTTATAAATAAAGGAGAAAGAAGAAAAACATTCCTCCTGCCTTACAGGAATTTTGTGGAGATCGGGAAATAATGTACCTGGAAGAGATTTGTAAATTGAAAACCACTAATCAGATATCAGGGAATAATGCTCTTGTTCTGCCATTAATAATCTCAGCCTCTGCTTGCTTTGCATGGCTTTCCTTCTCTTAATGTTAAAGGTGATGTTCTGTAGCTACAAATAAAGATTGCATTGCTAGCAATGGAAGAAATTTTATCATGAAATTTATCATGATGACAGTGGCCACTGGAGGTGCTGAAGGCAGGGAGAGGGAAAAAAAGGTGTAATATGAGGGCACTTTCAGGACTTGGAATTGTTCTGAATGACATTACAATGACAGATACAGGCCATTATATATCCTGCCATAACCTACAGAATTGAGTGGGAGAGAGTATAAACTACAATGTAAACTATAATCCATGCTTAGTGGCAATGCTCCAATGCTCAATTGCAATGAATGTACCACACTAATGAAAGAAGTTGTTAATGTGGGGAAAAGTGGGAAGCATGGGGAGTGGGGCATATGGGAACCCCTTACATTTTTTTAATGTAACATTTTATGTTATCAAAGTATCTTTTAGAAAAAATAAAAAATATATTAAAAAAAAAAAGACTGCATTGGTAAGCTCTCTCATTTATACAGTGCTTTCACCTATTCAGCATATCCACAGAATATCTCCCCAGTTGCCAATCTCCCAATAGAATTTTCCCTCTCAGCTTTAATACTTAAACTTCAAAAGACATAATGCCTCTCAGTACATTTTTTGGCTGATGTTTATATTTTTAAAGTTTATATTATATTCACCCAAATCAATCAACATTTTAAACAAGAAAATATGAAAGAGAAGTCTTGAGATAACATTCCAGACATAATTGGTAGAACAACAGAATTACTTGTAGATGTTTTGGAAAGCACATCCAGTGTGACATCGTTGTTGGGTTATTAACCATTTGTTAATAAACTTACTTTTTTTGGTACTCAGGAGTGATGTGTTAAACATTTTCCATCCTAACATGATAGTTTGTTACTGATCATATAAGTGTTTTAGTTATGTTTTAGGAGATTGAATGAGCATTTTGGTTTCTGGTGAGTGCATTATGTTTTCCATTTCAAATAATAGGAAAGAGGCTCCTGGTAGTGCTTTCTTGTTGATTGAGTGATTTTCAGAGACAGATTATGGACTTTAAGCAGGATAAGTATGCATGATCATTTAATTTTGGTTTTCCCCATTTTTATAGATGACAAATTTGAGACTCTGAAGAGTTACATTTTTCTCCCAGGGTCACACAGCTTCCTATGAGGAATGCATTCGAGCAGGTTAAGATGTGTCTGTGATTACAGCTCTGTCCTATGTCCCTCTAGACTGTCCTGGGCTGGGCCTGTGTGCTCCTGACAGTCTCTATTCGGGGCTGCTTCTTTATGCAGTGACAGTTCTACAGAACCAACCTTGCCCCCCACCCCCGCCCCATCCCTGGGAGAGCTCAGGGATCTGGGGGATGACCTCTCAGGTGACGCAGATATCCTGGGACAGGTTTATCTCCATAGATACCAGCTAAATTCGCTTTGGTAGCATTTTCTCTGGACTTTACCTTTCTTAAGTCTGAGTTCTCAGATTGATCACTCATTGGGAGGTAGTAGAATTACTCCCAAAGCATATTAGCCAGAAACAGTGAAATAGCATATCTTAGAGAATATTAGATTGCAGGGAAAAGAAACCCAATCAACTAATTAAGACAAAATATTGGGGGGATTATTAGAAAAGTAAAGTGATAGCTACAGAACCATGGGTTGGAAGTAGAGCCAGGGCTCTTGAAGGATCCAAAGCAGCACCAGGAAATGGTCACTAGGCAAGGCAGCTGCTGCCATCTCTGTTGCTTTGGGACCACATAATCTCTCCCTGCTACAAGCCTTTGGATGAATGCTCCTTTCATCCTTCTCTTTGCTACCACCTTTCTCTGTTCCACTTGATTAAGGTTACGTATGCCTCCTCCAGACCTAGCTTTAATAGTTCCCAACAGAGAGTAATAATGGACTTTGTGCACCAATTACAAATTCTTGGGAGGCAGAAGCTAATTGATGTTACTTGAGTCAGATGTTCATCCTGATTTGGTCAGTTATCACTGTAAAGGGGAGTTATAGGTATACAGGATTTAGGGAAGGGATATTGGCTGACCAAACAATTCCTAAAACCAAAGATCAATTACAAACACATTTCAGGTTTGCCTCTTGGCTCTAAGAGGAAATGGGGAGTAGAAAAATAAAAAAGACAGACATTGTCTGTTAGTCAGCCAAAGGGGTGCTGATGCAAAGTACCAGAAATCTGTTAGGTTTATAAAAGATCTTTATTTGGGGGTAAAAACTTATAGTTACAAGGCCCAAAAGAGTCCAACTCAAGGCTACTTTGTCACCAAAGTCTATTGCCATGTGTTGAAGCAAGATGGTGGGTGATCTCTGCCTGGTCTCTCGGGCCTTCTCAGCTGCTCAGCTGCTCTTTCTCTTCGGCTGCAAACTATCAGGCAAATGGCTCATCTCTCTCCCTGGGGCTTTAGCTGTTTGAGCCTTCTCTTTTCTGTCACATGGTAGGACTGAAACGACCAAGTTCTCTCCTCTTCTGTGTGTCTCCTTGAGTGAGTGTCCATTTATATCAGCCCAGCAAGGGGATGGGGACTTAACCCTTAGTAACGCTCTACTGACATGATCAAATCAAAGCCCTAATCTTAAAAGGTAATTTAATCAAGACATGCTAGCTGACTCTGATGCATTCAAAGGGTATCACACCCAGAGGAACAGACCATTTACAAACGTAATCTCTATTTTTGGGATTCATAAGTAATCTCAAATTGCCACATGGTCTTTAATCATATGTACATGTATACATATATGTGTGTATGTGGCACACATACATATATCTGCTCTAATCCACCAAGATTATGCTATTTAATAAAGTCAATCCTTCTTCTCCCTTTCTCTGCCCTTTCTCACTTCTTGGGTAGGGGGTTCCTTTTAGGCTGAGATCAGCAGGGAATGTATTCCCTGATTCGTGGAGTGAGGCAGCCCCAGTACAGAGCAGAGTCTAAAGTGAAGCTAAAGTAGGATTCAGTGAAGTCTGAAAGACAGTATCAGTCCTGTTCACTGCACTGCTGTCTGGGTCCCCAGCACCAGAACTGGACCTGGCATATAGTGGGTTCTCAATAATTTCTGATGGACGAATGCATGAAACCTGAATGGTTTATCATGGCAAGGATGAGGGCCAGAAATACATAGCAAGATCTAAAATCAGAACATTAGACCAGAGAAATCAAAGAGTGACAAGAGAAGATGCAATCAAGGAAGTAGCCTAGGAGTCACCCAGAGCTGTCTATTTCTCTTCTTTTTGCCATATTTGAGGATAAAGTCTGGGAGGATTGAAGAATAATTACATTTAAAGAGACAGGGGCAGGTTAGAAATGATGACATTTAATCATACATTAAAGTTATTTTTATACTTGTTCATCTCCTCTTTCATTTGTAAGCTTCTTGAAGGCAAGAAAACTCTCTGATTTATTTATCTAGCCTTCTAGTCCCTAATAAGAATATATTATGGAAACAGTACTCAATGAATATTTGTTGAATATATCAATAAATTCAAATTTTAAGAAACTACTTAAAAATAGGTCCCATCTCCACCAGAGGTTCTGAGGGGAGGAAGAGGGAAAAACAGGTGTAATATGGGGCATTTCCCCTCAATTAATGGTGGAGTGGGCATCACAAGTCCTCAGGATTGGGAAACGAACTATGGACTAAAACAAACTTACTAGTATTCTACTATAGACTTATTGTGATTCTAGAAATGAAAGAAATACCATTGTTGTGGAGGCAGTGACCCATGGATGTTCTGTGGTTAGGGAGATGGAAAAACAGGTATAATACGGGGGCATTTTCAGGACTTGGGAATCATCCTGAATGACATTACAATGACAGATACAGGCCATTATATATCTGGCCATAACCTACAGAGTCGAATGGTAGACAGTGTAAACTACAATGTAAACTATAATCCACGCTTAGTGGCAATGCTACAAAATGTGTTTATCAATTGCAATGAATGTACCACACTAAAGAAAGATATTGCTCATGTGGGAAAATGTGGGAGGTGTGGGGAGCAGGACATATGGGAATCCCCTATATATTTTCTGTAACATTTATGCAATCTAAGTATCTTTTAAAAAAATAAAAAAAGTGAAAAAAAAACAAAAAACTATGGGGGGCATTTTAGGGACATTGAAGTTGTCCTGAATGACTTTGCAATGATGAATACAGGCCATTGTATGTTTTGTCATACTTACAAAACTGTGCAGAACAGAGGATAAACTATAATGTAAACTATAATCCAAGCTTACTGGCAATGTTCCAATATGTGTTCATCAATTGTAACAAATGTACCACACTAATGAAGAATGTTGTTAATGTGGGAAAGTGTGAGAGGGGTAGGGAGTGGGGCATATGGGAATTCCTTATATTTTTAATGTAACATTTATGTAATCTAAAGTATTTAAAAAAGAAAGTTTAAAAAAATAGTTCCCAATTGACTTGATATATCATTTTTAATGCAGAAAGTGGACTTTAATAAATGTTCATTACCTGGATATTGGTCAATGATGTAAGAATGTTGAGGAATGATTGTTTATTTTTTATGCTCCTTTCTTTTTGAAAAAAAAATTATTATTTCCACAGATGATGTTTATCTTGAAGGTTTATTTACAATTGATTTCAACATGTCATGTTGAATGACAGCATCCTCTCAGCTTAATTTCTACTTGTAATATTTACTGTATATTTTGTGTAGTTTCCATTCAATCAAACCACATGAATAAACTTCGAAATGATATCATCTGTATAGATGATTTTTGGGTGTTGCCATGATGCAAATTAAGCTACATCTAATATTCTAATATTAGCTGCAGCAATTGATTTTTGTATATTGACTTTGTATCTTTCATCCTTGCTAAACTAATTTATTACTTCTAGTATTTTTAATAGCTTTCTTGGTGTTTTCTATATATGACTATGTCATCTGCAAATAAACACAATTTTATTTAACTGTTTGCCAAGTAAGTCAAACATTCTTTAGAAGAATACAACAAATCCAGTACTCAACAACATAAACCTAACAATGTTCAGCATCCAATTAAAAGTGGTTAGATATTCAAAGAATGTAACATATAACCAGTAGAAAAATCAGTCAATAGAATTAGACCCAGAAATAACAGAGATGATGGAATAAGTAGAAAAAGACTTCAAAACAGCTATCATATATATGCTCAAGGATTTTAAGAGAAATGTGAACATAATAAGTAGAGAAAGGAAAAATATTACAAAGTTGGAAATGGAACTTCTAAAGATGAAAATATGGTATCTCAAATTTTTAAAAAATTACTTGATGGGATTAACATAGCTATTCCTCTGGTCTCTGCTCTTCTGGGGATTTAGCAAGACTCTTCCTTTCCCTTGAATTTCCTCCTTTGGATATGACTCTTTCCCTTCTGGAATTCAGGAAGCAAGAAACGAGGGCAGTTGGGCTGCCATCAGCCCATCACGGGTAGTGTCTGTGATTACCTTTCATTCTGAAATATTTGGGGCTCCTCCCCACTCTACTTTAGGGGAAGGAGAGTTGGGAAAGTAGCTCATGTAGGCTTCTCAATAATTTGCTTTGCTTTTATTCTTTTTCTTGATGTTGTTTGTTTATAAGAGTTTCCAGTGTTACTAGGCAGCTATTAACAGTCCTCAGTCATTTCTCCCTGGAATACGATGGTAGATTCAAAGGCATCATGGCAGGAGCCTTGGGAAGACTGCTGGTCTCTGGGGGCTGCTCAGATCTTTCCACACAGATTTTTACATAAAATGTAACATTTGGCCTCTGCCCTTAGACCAAGAACACGCAGGGTCTTGATTTTAGAGACAAATGTCAAACATGATTTTGGAATATTCCACTGTCATAGGCATAAACAGACGAGATGAGACGAGACCATAAAATCTATTTCCCAATTTTCAAAAAAGTTCTTCCAGAATATCCATAAAGAGCTTGTGTGACTAATAGACTATAAATAAACATAACTTTGATGCATTATGCAGCATGTTGCCTGACTGGAACTGAGACAAACGAGACAAATAGATGTTCTATTCAGAATAATCAGAATCTTTAATGATAAAGTTTTGAGAAAGAATATGCTATTTTTTCCAAGCCTGAACACATGTGAAGGAAATACTTTTAGATAGCCCTCATGTACAGATGTTAAAGTTCAAATGTTTTTATTTCTTCCTTTTATAAGATATGAGAAAATGACAAATTTACAAAAACGCCTAAGATTATTAGCATATTAGCAAGCATTACTTCAAACATACTATTGCTGGAAGGTGGGATAGGGTGGGGTGGGGTGGTAGTATTTGCTTGACTTACCCATCTCTGTCCCATTTCTTTTCAAATTATTTTAATTTAGTTTTAATAGATACTACATTGACATGATTTAAAAATTATATGTTGATGCATACATTTGTGTGTGTGTGTGTGTACAGTAAAATGTCTCCTTCCTATTCCTGTCCTCTGCTCTGTTTCATGCCACCACCAATATCAATACACATTCTTGTTTTTCACCTGTTTACCCAAACGGTAACATGCTATACACACTGTTCTGTACCGGCAGCAACTATTTTATTATCCTGAGTATCCTGAATTCATAAAAGAAAGGCAGGGTAAGTGCCTGATTCTTTTCCTTTCTTTCTACCTACAATAATAATGAATTATTCTGCTAGCATCTTCCAAAAGTAACAAATGAGGAAGCAGTTTAGAAGAAAATAAAGAGAAGAACTGTGGAGGGGTTAAGAGAGCCTACATGGAGAAAGTGTATATACAAGGATATAAAAAAGTATATGTCTATCAAAAGAGAGAAAAGTAAATGTGTCATATGTCCTACTTTGCTAAATTCTGTGCAAATAAATTTTAAAACTTGGAATGAAATGGATTACACTGTAGGAAAATATAACTTACCTAAAAGGTCAGAAAGAACTCTCCCCAAACAGCCCTAGTCCCATACAGCTTCACAGGGGAATTCTACTAAATCTTAAAAGAACAACAACAATAACAAATAATGTTAGTGCTACTGCAATTGTTCTGGAACATAAAGAACGCCTAGAAATTAGTAATAAAATAATATCCACCTAATAGGAAAATGAGTAACGTGAATTCAAAGAGACCACAGAAAGAGAAATATGAAGCAAATGTCACTTTAATAAATGAAATGAAATGTTGAAACTCACAATGAAAATGTAAATTGAAAAACACTGACATATATATTATACATATGTTATATATTATTATAAATATATATTATATATATATATTTCCCCATCAGGTTAACAAATACAGAAAAACTTTGAGAACAAACTGTTGGAGGGCTGTGAGGAAACAGGCGGTCTCACATATTTCTGGTGGAAGTATAATTTTTACTCTCTCTTACAGAGATCAATTGGACAATTACCATCAAAATTACAAATTCTTATGCCCTTTGTCCCAGCATTTCCACCACTAGGAATTTATCCTGTATATACATTTACAAATATGCAAAATTACATTTGTAAAAGTTTTTCACTGCAGCATGGTTTATAAAAGCAAAAGAGTGGAAGCAACTCTCAAAGACCAGTAACTATAGACTAAAATAAATTGTTGCTCCATACAGGGAATATTATGCAGTCATAAAAACAAATAAAGACCTCTTTATACTCATCTGGAGAGATGCTTACAATACTGAGAAAGCAAGGTACTGAACAATGGTGTACTAAGAACAGACTGGTGAGAGCATTCTATTTCTTTTTTATTTTAAAATGTGTTTTATTTATTTATTTATACCCCACCACTCCATTGTTTACTCTTGCTTTCTGCTCTCTGTGTCTATTTGTTGTGTGCTCTCTGTGTCTGCTCATTTTCTTCTTTTTTTTTAGGAGGCACCGGGAACTGAACCCAAGACCTCTCATAAGCCACCTCTGCTCCTTGCTTGTTGTGTCTCTCATTGTGTTTCCTCATTGTGTCTCCTCATTGTGTCATCTCATTGCATCATCGTGTTGTGTCAGCTCACTGTGCCAACCCATCACGTCACCTCGCTGTCTTGCTCATCTTCTTTAGGAGGCACTGGAAACCAAACCCAGGACCTCCCATATGGTAGGTGGGTGCCCAACTCCTTGAGCCACATCCCCTGCTGAGGGGGAAGTTTTTCTTTATGGAAGTAATCCAACTAACAAATACAAAAAGAGTAATAGACTTGGGATATCATCTTTTTGCAAGCCATAGTGTATTAACAAATTTGGGTTCTGATAATCAGTGGCATATATAAAAAGAGAGACAATCAGTCATTATGTGCCTCCTGATAGAAGTAAACAAAGTCACTCATGAAGTGGTCTTGCAAAAATACCAAGTCTGAATCTGATCAAGCCTACAGCTCACAGCCATCAGTTTTCAGTAAATACAGATAAGAATAAAAGATTAACACCTTTATTTCCTTTATTTTGAACTTAGTTTAGCTCTGTTTCCTTTCAACTCTGATATTGCTTACAATAAAACTGACCTTTAATTGGTAAACTCCATCTGGACCATGATGACTATGAATGACCTATAAATATCACTGAGAAGCCAAAGCTGTTGCCTTCTCTGAGTGTGGTGACTTGTAATAAGTTATCCCTTGCTGGGCCCTGGAAGCTGTGCCTCTGGAAGTGTTAGAAGAGATATTGGTTCCTAATTGTGACATAGAGCTCTAGGCTTTGGGGTCTCTCATGCCTACCACATCATTCCCTCACACTTGAGCTGCTTTTTTGAGGGCCAAAAAAGAGTAGCACCTGGTCAGGTGTTAGTGGTCCCATTGAAGATAAATGTCTGGTGCTGGCATGCTGTGATTCCCATCTTTGTATCTTTTTTCTAAGTGATTTTCAATGCAGAACAAGAACTTTTATATTTGGGTGAGTCTAAATGTCTAGTTAAGACTAAGAAGAGCTCCAGAATGGGGACTGGCAACAGGAAACTGAGTAACATGGTAAATGGAAGAAAACCTGTAAATTAAAAGAAACTTAAAATACTTATTAAGTGTTACAATATATGGACTTTATTAGGATCTTAACTCAAGTGCCCCGTAAAAATAGTACGAGATAATGAAGGAAATTTGAGCACTGATTGGATATTTCATGATATCCTGGAAATATTATTACTTTAGTTGTAATCATTTTGTTGTGATTATTTTTTAAAGTCCTTATCTTTATAAAAATATACTAAAATATTTATGGATTAAATGATGGAGGAGGAGGAGGAGGAGAAGGGGAGAAATGATCAAGAGTGAGGATGTAATCATCACCCAGCTTCAAGAATTATCAACACATGATGATTACATGATAGTTCACTAAACTATTCTTTCTACTTATGTATATGATTGGTATTTCCTTTAACAAAAAGTAAAATAATAATAATACATGATGATCAAGTAGGATTTATTTTAAAAATGCAAGGATGCTTCAATATTGGTAAATAAATTATACAAGTCACCATATTAATTGTTCTAAGATGAAAACTCACATGATCATTTTCAAAGATGCTGGAAACACTTTCAACAAAATTTAACATCCATTTCTGACAAAAGCATTTAACAAAATAGTAATTAATGGAGATTACTTAACTTGAACATACACATATACAAATGCACACATACTTTAGTGAAATATATTACATAAAATTTTAAAAGGTAAGAAAAGTCTTTAAATATAAAGAAAAAAGGAAAAACAAAAGAAAAGCCATTAAGTAAAATGTGAATTGGAAATACGAATATGAACTCAAGATATTTAAAAAGTATATAACCCCTCAAATTTAGTGGCTTAAAAACAATGCAAATTTCTGTTCTCTGAAAGGACCTAGAAACAATGAACATACCAAGTGCTCAGATTTTGATTTCTAAGTGTCACTCCCCTCTAAAGGAAACCAGTTCTTTTTGGATTAATGGCTGATTCTAGGTCTGGGCCTAGGAAATTTAAAGGTAAGACAGGGATAACTTACACAATAAAGTAAAGAAACTCTGAAAAACTAATGGGTCATGACAAAAAGACATAGGAAGGTGTAGATGTAGCTCAAGTGGTTGAGCACCTGCTTCCCACATACGAGGTCCCATGTCCCAGGACCTCCTAAAAACATAAACAAACAACAAACAAATTAAAAAACCAATTCAGGGGAGCCGTTGTAGCCCAGTGGTTGAGAGCAAGCTTCCCACATATGAGGCCCCAGATTCAATCCCTGGCCCTGGTACCTCAAAAAAAAAAAAAAAAAAAAGAAAAGATAAAGAACATAGGAGCCAACTTGAAGGGATTTCCACTGGCCAGTTTTTGTACAATTTAAGCATAAAATATGTTAATTAATTATGACACATTGAAATTTTTAAAAATTCATGAGCCCCTAGTGATATTTTAAGAAGGGAGAAGGAACCCTTTTTTTTTTTTTTACAGAAAAATGCCAACTAATAAATGCTAGAAGAAATACTAGAGTTAGAAAAATCACCATTTTTCAGTCCCCAATATATTTATTAATTCAGGCAAATGTCATTAATGGATAGTAGAATTGGTGAAAGGTTGGTGGAGAAGATGTTAGCAAAGTCCTAAAGCATTACCTTGATATTACTTACTAATTTACAAAAAAGAAAAACATTCTTTCCTTTACAATGGAGAGATCTAACAGTTACCTATTCTATTACTTTTCTATGGCTGCTTTAACAAGTTACCTCAAATTTAGTGGCTTAAAAACAATGCAAATTTATTATCTTAAATCTTTCTCACTGGCTAAAGTCAAGTTATTGACAGCACTGGTTCCTTCTAGAGGCTCTGATGGGAGAATCTGTTTCCTTGTCTTTTTCAGCTTCTAGAGGCCACTTTGGCTCATGATTCCTTGGCTCATTCCTTAGCTCATGGTCCCTTTTCCCCATCCTTCCAACTTCATACCTCTGTTGTCATATCTCCTAGTACCAACTCTGATTTCCCTGCTTCCCTCTTACAAGGAGCTTCGTTATTGCCTTGAACCTAATTGGACCCTTGTGATTACATTGGGCCCAATCTAGCAGAATCTCTTCATCTCAAAATCCTTAGCTTAATCACATCTGCAAAGTCCTTTTTCACCATGTCAGGTAACACATTCACATATTCCAGGAACATGGATATCTTTGTGGAGTCATTATTCAGCCTACCACACAAACTCATCCAAATGATCAAATTTGACATCACTGAGTGTTTCAGTTTCCTTGCTTGCTCAAGCAAATACCATATAATGGTTCAGCTTAAACAATGGGAATTTATTTGCTCAAGGCTTTGCGGCCAAGAGAAACTCCAAATCAAGGTGTCATCAAGGCAATGCTTTCTCCATGAAGACTGTGGCATTCTGGGACTGGCTGCCAGCAATCCTTGGTCCTTAGCTTTTCTGTCACATAGCAATGCACAGAGCGGCCTCTCCGGGCCTCTCCCTTCTCTTCTGGGTTCTGCTGATGTTCAGCTTCTGCCTGTTCCCTCTGTGTCTTTCTCTCTCACTGTCTGAATTTCATTAAAGGACTTCAATAATAGGATTAAGACCCATCCTGATTGAAGTGGCCACACCTTAACAGAAGTAACCTCATCAAAAAGTCCTACTTACAATTGGTTTACACCCACAGGAATGGATCAAGTTTGAGAACAACCACCACAGTTATATTGCCTGACATTATGTACCTCTGGCGTCATGAAATGTAAAGTATGCAACATCACCCATGAAATGTTTTTGTCATTGTTTAACCTGAATCTAATCAAGCCTCTAGACCTGCACTGTCCAAAGCAGTAACCCATAGTCCCATATGAGCACTTGAAATGTGGTTAATCCAAATTAAGATGTGATGCATGTGTAAAATACACACCAGATTTTGAAGATGTAGTGTAAAAAAGTATCTTCTTAATAATTTTATATTGATTAAATGTTAAAATGATAAAAATTTAGAGATATTTGGTTAAATAAAACATGTTATTAAAATTAATTGCACTATTTCTTTTTATTTTTTATGGAGCTATTAGAAAGTTAATATTATCTATGTGGTTTCTTATTATATTTTCTATTGGACAGGACTGCTCCAGATCTATTTTCCAGTTTGTAGGAAACACAATGGTTAGAGTAATAGGGTAAATGACTTAATGAGGAAACATTTAGCCAGATCCCCAAATCAGCATATCAACTGCCCTGGGATCTTCAAAAAGTCAGTGTTATTAAAGAAAAAAGAAAGCGGAAAACCTATTCTAGATTTAAAAGGTCCAAAAAGACATAGCAACCAAATGCAATATGGGAAACTTAATTGGATATTGGATAGGACAGCAACCAAAATTTAAAAGATATTTTGAGGACAATTCAGAAATATCAGTATAGACTTAGCGGGTTTCAGGTGACATTATAGAATTTGGGCACCTGAAATTTTTCTAGATATAGTAACGATATTGCGGTTTTGTAGGATAATGTCCTTATCCTTAGAACATGAGTTTTAGTTTGCTAAAAGCTGTTGGGAGTAATATACCAGAAATGGATTAGATTTTACAATGGGATTAAAGCTTACAATTCTGAGGCTGGGAAAATGTCCAACTCAGGGCTTCATCAGGTGATGCTTTCCTCTCTGAGGACCTGCTGCTGGTGGCCCAGGATTTCGCTCACATGGCAGGGCACAGTGGCAGTGTCTGCCGATCTCAGTCTCTGCCTTCTCTTCTGGACCTCAGTGCATTCAGTTTTGGGCTGCTCTGTCTGTGACTTTTCTCTTTCTCATGTTCATTGATTTCAATTTCTGGGGTCTTTTCTTCATCTCTACAGCTTTTTTCCCCCTGTATCTACAGCTTTTTATTCCTCCATTTATAAAAGACTCCAGGAAGAGGATTAAGACCCACCCTGGGTCATGCAATCCAATCAAAGATGCTTAAAATTTTAATCAAAATTTCTTACTTACAATAGATTTACACGCACAAGAATGAATTAGCCCTAAGGACGGTTTTCTGACATCCACAAAAGCTTCAAACTGTCATAACATGCCAGCTGAAAATATTTAAAGTTCATGAAGACTGCAACTTATTCTCAAAGGGTTCAGCAAAAAGTAAAAACAGCCAAAAGTAGAAAAATGTTGTTGAATCCAGGTGGAGGGAATTTGAAGTCCTTATATTATGCTTTCAACTTTTCTGTATCTTTGAAAGTTTTCAAAATAAATAAATAGTTGAGGATTAAAAGCCCACAGAAATAAATTTGAGGTCCCTACCCACGTAGGATGGGATAATTAGAGCATCAAAGGGAATAATGACTGCAATTGATTGGAACACATTCAAGTATATAAAAATTCATGAGTTTATATAATGATACTCCAAAATCAACCAACCAACCAACCAACCAACCAACCAACCATCTCATTGTTCACGATTGGATTTTGTAATTGTACCAATTACTATTCTGGAAATTAACAGGTTAAAGAAAATCATTAAGCATTCATTCATTTTTTCCTATAAAACTGTATTTCAGGGTACCAGGCATTGGATATTGGAATGTCTTTATTGAAGAAATACAGCAATAAATGCAAGAGGAATGGTAGAATTGAAAATCACAAATATGCAAACTCTGATGAAATAAAGGACCTCAGTAATGACTATCATGGCTGCTAAAACCATCATATTAATGATGGATGGGGAACTTTATAATGGGTATCAAACTATGATCAATCTTAACATCACCTAAATTGAGACAAGGAGACATCGTGATGCTATGCAATAGCAAGAAATAGCAACTCTTAGGAAGTTTTCTTGCCAACCATATTTTACTTGAAGCTTGTCAGCCTTCTAGATCTAACTACTAGTTTTTAGGATGTACAGGGATGAACAAGTTAAACAACAAAAAGGGAAAGTAATCAAGGAAATCCAGAATATAGAATGTTCTATAGGAAAAATTACTCGGTTTCTTCCAAAAGTATATTGCATGGGGAAAGAAAAGACAGAAAGATTAAAAGAGAATAAAGTGAAAAGATCTTTTTCAAGAAAATCAGAAAAATTTTCTATGTTGACTCCAAAATGATAGGAAACGTCCCACTTAAATCTAATATCCTGGTGATATAGATTAGAGAGAAGACAAAATGGTGATGATCGTCTTATGGGGAGCCCTTTTCCTGATTTATATTCATAAATGTGAGTCTGTGAATCTAAGCTGAGAGACCCCTTCCACACTTAGCTTTTTCATTGGTGACTCATTGGAGGGACAGGAAAAGCTTCAAAGAGGAGTGCTAAGCAAAAGCCTTAAAACTGGGTGGGTTTATTCAGTAGTGATTGGGGAGATAGCCTTTGTTTTTATCACAAAATACTTCTCTTGCTTTTTCATCTTGGTCACATGGCAATGAGATCACACATTTTGTCCCATCTTTCAGTACTTTCCCTTATTCTTTCCCCTCTTCAACTGACACAATTTTAAACCCCCTTCCTTCCTTTAACTGTTTCCTGGTCTTCCTCTGGCAATTACATCATTTTCTAAAGTGCATAGAGAACAAGTTCTTATCTTGAATTAAAATTTCTCCTTTCCACAAAATCCACTGAGCATTCACTAAGCCTGATTAAATAAATGTGCTAGTTTCCCTCCCACCACAAATCTGAGAGGCCAGATCTTGAGCTAGCGCTGCTCTGGGAAGATCAGATTAGCCAATTGTTGGGTTTTAAGAACATTTTATTTCTTCCGGGTTAATAACAAACCCAGGCCCTGTTATTCCCATAGACAAAAGCAGCATCTATTTCCAGGGTCTCATGGGAAAATATTATCTAATGGAATTGCATGAGCCCTGTAAGTTCAAATCTTTTTCTGAGACCTTGTCCCTCTGTGCCCATAAAGTCTGCAGAGTAAATCCTTATTAAACCGATAGCTATTATTCAAAACAGCTCACATTTCAGAGCAATTACTATTCTCCAGACAGCTAAATGCCCAATTAGTATTTAATAAAGAACAACACCTAGTACAGTGCCCAGGAGATGGGTATTTAACAAATCCTTTTTTATTGCCCAATTCATTTAACTTGGCTGACCTAAATAATATCCTTACAATTTTTTTTGTTGTTGTTAATATAAATATCACCTATGGGTTGACTATAAAGGGATTATCTTGACTAATTCCCTTGCCATAAAGAACACCAACCTCCAACTGAGGAGGCATATGCACTATTCCCTTTGTCTTGATGTTGTCTCTGTCAAGAACAGGAGAACAGAGACTTAATTTAGGGCAACAATCATGCACATTTTCTTCTTCTGTCCCAGGTTTCTAAGCACCTTCTTCTGTCCTAGTGGGAGAGTGTGCAGGCAGCACCAGGGAGAGATAACTGTCCTCACCTGAACAGCAGCGCAGGGGACACCTGATTGGTAAGCACCTAGGGCTCCTGCATATGACCCTAACCCTATTCTGTTAGGGTCCTCAAAAAGCCAAGAAGATCTTTTAAAAAGTGAAATATCAAACTGGATACTCTTGAATGGATTCACTGAATTCCTCAAAGAAGCATTGCAACTATTTTGAGCTTAATTTTGACCACTGATTCTTCCCACCAGCTAGTTAGCAGTAGTTCTTCACCAGGAGTCTCTTGGTGAGTGTCCATGTCCTGCTTCTCTCTCCTTATCTATCCTTGTGTGCGTATGTTGTCTTCTTTTAATTTCTGTTGCAAAGGGCTCAGAATAATTCAAAGAATTCAGGGTGCAATTCTTCAATGAACAGAGATTTGTTATGTTTGCTACAAATTCTTGTGGGTTTTTTTTCCCTGTGTGTTGTAATAACCGATGCCACTTTCCTCTCATTTTTACTATCTGCTTCGAGCTTGTGAATTGTGCCCTCTCTTGTGCAGCTCATCCCTGAAGTGCTGCCTTTGTGTGCATTTTCAGTGGAAGAGTCTCTGAAACCCTATGGCTCATTTTGAGCTGACTCTCTGCGTAGTAACAAGTGCTATTTGATTTTGAGAAGCAGCATACTGCTTTTGGAAAGAACATTCAGAATCTGGAGTTGAAAGACCTGAGTTCAAATCCCAGCTCTGTTGCTCACCAGACAGATGACTTAGAAGCGTTTGATTAATGTCTATGGACCTTGCTTCCCTATTCTATTAAATAAGAATAATAGTACCAACCTTGTAGAATTTTGTTATGATTAAGTGAGATAAGATGTAGCACTTTCAATACAAAGTCCATCCTTAATACTGAATTTCATCAAATTTAAGACACCATTGGTAATTAAACATCATTACTTTAAACATTACTAAAGGAAAAACACTGCCAATTAATACTGAGATACTATAAATTGTAAGACACATCTTGATTTTAAGGAAAACATATGTCTTAGTATCAATGAAATCAGCTATCATTACTTCATGGGGAACAGTAGAATATAGTGTTACAAGCATAAACTCTGGAATCAAAATGTTTGGTTTCAAATCTCAGCTCCATCATTTGCTAGCTGTGTGACTTTGGGAAGTATATTTAAACCTCTTTAAATATCAACTTCCTCATCCACTAAATGTGCATAATAGTAGTGTTTAACTAATATGGAGCTGATGAAAATGACATGAGACAAAGCATTGGGTACATTTAGCACATACAGAAACATAACAGTTTTTGGCTGTTGTAGTCTTTAGATTTGTTCACAAATATTCTAGTTCTTCTCTCCTTTTGGGCACATGGTAGCATTGCAGTTTTCTGCCCATTTAGATTAAGTGTGGCCATATAAATTGCTTAGACCAATGAAATGTGAGAAAGACAGTTGTCATTGATAGTTGGACTATTTAACGGCCAATGCATAATCCATTACTTTTGCTTTCTCCTGTGCCAGCAATCATAGGAACATATGTTGACTCAATGGACAGAGGTCCTCTGCCTCCTCTGTTAATCAATGTCGTGTAAGTGAGAAATAAAACCCTGTTGTTTTAAGGGAATGTAATTTGGAGGATATGTTTTTTACTACAGCATAATCTAGAATATCTTGACTGATACTGAATTTGGTACCCAAAGTGAGATGCTGCTACAAAACCCTATGTTATGTGACATTGGTTCAGGAGTTAGTTAATGAGTGGTGAGTAATTGGTATTAGAGGCTGGAAAGATGATGATACAGGCTCTACAACAGTAATTGGGAAACAAATCATGAACCTAACGAATATATAGCTTAAGGGAAAGAAGGTGGAAAAGAGACCAGTGTTGGTTACTGCTGGCTGCATTTAACAAAGATTTACAAAGAAAGATTGAAAGCAGAAAGGAATTGGCTGGTTTGCAAGCATGTATGAGAATCTAGCGAGAAAAGCCACAACTTCAGGGAATTGCAGGATTGGAAGAGACAACTACTCCTCAATCCCAAGTGGTAAAAAATAAAACTGAGAAATCCTTTGAGTGATGAAGGCTGATTAAAACTCAGCCTTAAGGCAAGGATCAAACCAAGGTATGACTCTCTCCTCTCCCCATTGTTTAAAACCTCTGAATAGGTACAATTAAGGTTTGGCATGTAGGAAATTCTTTCAGTTGTGGCTCGGGGAAGAGAAATGAAGTGTGTAGCTCTCCCACTGAAGCCAGGGTATCCATAATGAAGTGAAAAGAGAGAGGCATGGGAGCAAGAGAGCAAAGAAATACATTAAATATGAGAATTATACCTGAAAAAAGAACTTTTGGGTTTGGCTATTGGTGCATGGAGTTTTATTAAAACCAAACAGGTAAAAAGCCAATTAAGCTTTGAGAAAGTTGTACTGCCAAAATCACCACCTGCAGCAATGAAGGTAATGGTGTCTGACACCTCATTAGCCACATATGGAGAGTAGAATGAGAAAGTGGGTCAAACTCAGAGGAGGATATATTCTCAAATGCACAACCTAGACGTGGCGAAGGAGAATAATGGGATGAGAAGAAACTCCTAGGGTAGGGAGCCTCTTCCAGAGACCAGAATTGGGGCCTAATCAGGAGCAACCCCGAGGCCCAGCTTCAGACAACCTCTTAGGATTTCTGCTTTTCTGAATTGTCTCAGACCTGAGACTGCTGTGCCTCCCATTCTTCCCCTATCTGAATGGAAGTGTGTTTTTTTTTTGTTTTTTTTTTTGTGGTTATCTTGGCCCTCTTCCACCTTGCAGGAGACAAATAACTTGTCTTTTCAATTCAGAGTCTCCAAATCAAAGGAGGTCACATCCAGACATGCTGTAGAGAACTATGACACGTCACCCAGAGATTCTGGGCTTAAGCTACATGCCAAGACTAGATGGGGCTTGGGACTTTGGGTTGGGGAGGCTGTAGGGTAGAAAGGAAAGTATACCAAATATTTGGTTACCAGAAAGACGGACTGCGGCAGTCATTAAGGATGTTTACGCCTATCCTGATTCCCTTCTCCTTCTGGGCACAAGGTGGGATTACATCTCCCTGCCCTTCTTTGAAGGTGGGGTAGACATGCCACTTCCTTTGGCCTCTGAAGTATGCAGAGCAGTGACGGGTGGTCACTTCTGAGTAGAAGCTTTAAGAGTCAGTGCACAATTTGCCACATTCCTTTTCTCCTGCCTCATTGATTATGGAAAGCATGTGACAAAATAGAATCTCTATCAGCCTGGAACCCCTGAGTGATTCAATAAACAGTGTCTTCATGCCGATCCCCAATGAACATGTGGCAAAAGTGAGAAAGAAACCCTTTGTTTTAAGCTGTTGAGATTTGGGGGTGTTTGTTATCACAACATGACCTAGCCTATCCTAAGTCAAGCCTGGCATATATATCTAGTAATTTTATATTAATTTTAGAAAGTCAGCTTCTGCAATGTCACCATCCCCTTGGGAAACAAAGAAACCCTTTCCCTCTAATACTTCCTTTACCTTCATCTGGAAGCACACCCCCAGCCATGCTTCAAAGACTTTCAGCTGGGTCAGGTAATTGCCATTTCTAGATTCATAGATTCACTGAGGTTTGAAGAGATTCAGTCTAATCCTGGATCTTTTGATTCCCAATCCAAAGCACTTTCCCTTCTGCACTATGTTATCATGTCACTATACTGTCCTACAGCTGTCACCTTGGCCAACCCCACATCTGAGGCTCTACCTACCAAGGTTTTTCTTTCTCTCTTATATATATGTATTTTAAGTTCGTTTATTTTTTTTACAAATCAATTTTATTAATACATATTAATAACGCATAAATCCATCCAAAGTGTAGTGCGTATAATCAATGGTATTTGGTATAATCCCATAGTTGTGCATTCATTACTTCAATCATTTTTAGAGCATTTTCATTATTTCCAATAATAATAATAATACTAAAATACAAGAACCAACCAACCAAACAAAACTCATTACCTCTCAATCTCTCTATGCTTCCCCTGCTGTACATGGCTGCTATTCTGTTTCCTTCTCTTTAGTTTATTTGTATTTATATTTTGTAAGAACAGTCTTATAAATGTAATATCACCCATATTCGTATTTCGCATGAGGTTTCACTATGTTATACAGTCCCATGTTACATTTTTTAGCTTTCCTTCTAGAAATATACATGTCCTTAGACTTTCCCTTTCAATCACTGTCATACCCATATAATAGCTCTGCTAGCTACAAACACCATGATGTGCTCTTTCTCTTTTATTTGCTGCCTGCAATCATTTTCAGAATGCTCACAGAATTCCTAGAATTTTTAGGATGTTTATACCTGATCAAAGCAAAAACATATTACTTTCCTCATGGCATGTTATCAGGTGTGCAGGGAAGGCATTCCTGCCTTCCCTATCCATTTTCTGATAGGTGATACTTTACACTAGAGTATTGCTTTTTAGTCTAAGGCTTTGTTCTCTGACAGCAGGCATCTTTGGAACTTGTGCTAACTCTCTGAGCTAATATCAGTCATTTATACCTTACTATGACTGGGTTGATATGTTCTGGGAGCAGGACTTGACATCTGAAGAATATGTAAGAGAAGGTGCTGTGCATCTGAGGAAGACTGGTTATTTGGAAAGGTGGGCAAAGGCAAAAACGCTTCAAGGAAAAACGTTACCTAATTTTGTTTGGCTCAGCCAAATAGAAGAGGGCCCAACATTTATAATTCTTTCGAACTATTATTTTATTTGTTTGTTTGTTTGTTTATATTTATTTTATTTTATTTTTTTTAGGTACCAGGGCCAGGGATTGACTCTGGCAGCTGGCACTCAACCACTGAGCCACCTCGGCTCCCCTGAGTTGGTTTTTTCGTTTGTTTGCTTGCTGTTTGTTTTTGTTTTCAGGAGGCACCAGGAACCGAACCCAGGACCTCCCATGTGGGAAGCAGGTGCTTAACCGCTTGAGCCACACCTGCTCCCTCGAACCATTTTTTGATTTCTTGCAAGTCCCAGCTAGTTTAGATTGCACTATTTTGAGTGCAAGTAAAAGATGCATAACTTGAACTAGTTTAAGAAAAAAAAAACAACTTTAAAAGATAATCCACAAAGTCCAAGATGAAATCAGATAGCCTGCCATTCTGACCTGGGACCCCTGTGTGGGAACTATTTCTGCTCCAGGCACTGGGGGAAGAGCTCTGTGCAGTTTCCCTCCTGCCTTTGCTTCTTTTTGCTGTAAGCAGGAGAGATGGGATAAAGAGGGCTGAGATTAGGCATGGGCCTAGGGGGCTCTTTGTAGCTCTTTTGTTCTGTTTTGCTTCTGGCCCTAGGTCTGTCTCTAATTTAGACAAAGGAATTCCTTGGCCACCATGAGGACAGCATGGACTTGGAGGGCAGCCTGCTGAGTACAGGATTTAAGGATTCTGAAGCCCATTTCCTGTATCTGTCAATGCCTTTCCATTTGTAATATCTGGTGTACCTGCGTGGAAGGAAGAGACAAAATGGAGTGAACCAAAAAGAAACAATTTAGGAATTTCAATGATTCATGGGGTCAAAAACAGGACTTTTTAATTCAGAGGCACATTGAAGACCTGAGATAAATGTGCATTGTCCCTTAGCGGAAGGAACTTACTCTCCTAGCTCTTCATTTTGCATCTGTGGTGGCTTAGAGTTGTGTACACCAGGAAGACATGCTCTTAAACTTAATCCATTCCTGTGAGTGTGAACACATTGCAATCAGGACCTTTTGATGAAGTTACTTCAGCTAAGGTGTGGCCCAACTGAATCAGGATAGGTGTTAATCCTAATCCTGGAGGCTTTACAGAGACAGCCACAGAGAGAGAATTCATGGGGGCAGCCAGAAGCTGGAAGTCAGCGGAACCTAGAAGAGAAAGGAGAAGACGCTGCCATATGACAGAAAAGCCAAGGATCCCCCAAATATTGCCAGTCAGCCAGAAGATATGGACCAGGGAGGAGGGAGGGTGCAGAAAGCCTTCAAGCCTCTGAAATCATGAGCCAATAAATTTTAGCTGGTAAGCCAACACATTGTATGCTATTTGTTTTAGCAGCTGGGAAAATAATACGCCATCACTCTGGAAATACTTCCCATTATTCTGATTCTTTTAAACATCCAAAGAAGTTCCAGATAGACTAAGAAAGGGAAACTATAGGCATAACTTCTTTTCTAACCATGGCAGAACAAATCATCTCAGGAGGTTGACAAGAGGAACTTTGGGCTGAACATCTATTAAACTATCTGCCCATCCAACGTGCCTCAGACTATTTCCACATCTATGATACCATTTACCATGAAGCAGCCCGTGACTTCCCTCAGCATGGGGACCTCAGTCATGAAAAGGGAAGAAGGATGACCATCTGGGCTTGGGCTATTTAGTCAGTGTCAGAGGGCAATTCTCAAAAAAGCAGCAGGTTCTTACCTCATGGTTGTTGGGGCTGCACTCGGGAGGGAAAGTAATAGGAAGGCGCAGGAAAGAAAACAGACCCGAATATTTAGGCTTAGGCAGGGACATGATACCAGAATAAGGTTTTTGCCTTTATAAGGTCAAGGTCAACTAACAACATCCTGAAGCCAGGAGATCCCTATGGGCATGAGATTCTTTGGGTGGAAATAAAATTATTTCTCTATCTTTTGCTCTAAGAACTGAAAGCTCCCAGCTTGATCACCAAACTGCTGCATTCTGTGTTTGCTGACGCAGAAGAATAGCACTTCCCCATAGCATGCCACCAGATGGTAATTGGATTCTAACAATAGAACAAAATACAGAGAATTCCCACTGCTTGGCTGGTTTTTAACTTATGTGACAGCCAAGAGCCAGCCCCTCCACTCTGTGGTGGGGTGGGGAATAGGCTGTGAAGATTTTGACCTGTTAAGCTGTCTAAGAAGCACTTGGGTAGAGAAGGAGTCACATGCTTACTAGTTGGAAGTGGCCCTAGGGGCTCCAGCTTTCTGTTTCTGGGTTGACTCTAGACAATGGTCTGCTCCTTGTTCCTGTATTATCAGAAACTTCAAGAGCTCTGCATTTGAAGCCAGCTCTTCTCTCATCTCTACCGTCCTCAGATTGCAGTCTTCTGGAATCAGAGCTTCAATCTCAGTGAGGAGCTAATTTCTTTCTTTGCTTCCATTCTCAGACCACATCTATCTTAGTTTTCCAGAACTGCTATGAAAAATACCATGCACTGGTTGGCTTCAGCAACAGGGATTTATTTTCTCATGGTTTTGGAGGCTAGAAGCCCAAAGCCAAGGTTTTGATAGGCTATGCTTCCTCCTGGAGGCTTAGCACTCTCATGCTGGCTCGCTGTAATCTTTGGGGTTCCTTGGTTTCCATCTCTGCCTCTGTCGCATGGCTTCTCCTTCTGGCTTCTGCTTCTCCTGCTCATTTGTCTGTCTGGATTTCCTTTTCTAATAAGGACTTCAGTCATATGGTTTGAGACCTACCCTGATTTAATTTGGCCTCATCTCAATAGGGTCTTCAGAGATCCTATTCACAAATGAGTCCACATCTTAACTAATAATAACATTTTCAAAGATCCTATTTAGAAATGGGTTCACACCCACATGAAGGCAGATTAAAACCTGAACATTTCTTTCTGGGGGACAATGATTCAAGCCCTAACAACATCTTAAACATCTGGTGACTTCCAGGAAAGGTCCCTTTCGCAAAATGTAAAATTCCTTGAGTGGAACTGTTTTTTTCTCAGCGTCTTGACTCTGACTTCTGGAAAAACTGAAGTTATACGATTAAGGAATGGGAATAAAAAAACTGTGGCAAATTTCAATTTATCTATAGCTACCTAGATGACATTTTGTTAGGGAAGCTGCTCAGCATGACACAAGTAAGTAATCAGAAATTTGGGCTCTTGAGAAAATAGGGCCAACTGATCAATGTTACCTGAAATGATCAGCTCTGTTTTTCACAGATAATTTCTGAAAATATGTCCATGATGGTAATCTGCTAGATCAGGGCATACCTACTTAGGCATTGGGACTAAAATAGCGCTGAAGAGAATCACTGCTTTTTCTAGTAATCCAACAGTAAGCTTATACTATTACACACAGTGCTATAGGAACCAAAAAACAAAAACAAAAATAAGACATATGGTCTTTGACCTAAAGGTATTTACAAACTGAATCACAGACTGAGCCTCAGAAATAACCTAGTCCAGCTTCCTCTTTTTGTAGATGATGAAAGAAGGAGCAGAGAAGTAAAATTCAAAGTCATAAAACAATAGTAAAAGAGTCAGGATTAGCCACTAACATATAACTCACATCCATAATTCTTTTCATAATTCAGAAAAATTGGAAAAGAGTAGAGGAAAAATCAGAATGCAAATGCCTTCATCTCTGACCTCTGGGTTTGGCCTTGTGAAGGACTATAAGACAGCCAGGAGACAGTCTGGAGAACTTGAATGCAGACATCCACAGAAAAGGGGAGCAAGCCTTACACAGGGTGACCTTCACAGCATTTGTGCTATGCAAGTTCAGACAATTTCTTTGGGCTGCAGCGATGAGGGAAGCCTTCCTGGAGAAAGGAACATTTGAACTAAGCTTTGGGCAACTAGAATTCAGGTGAGGAGCAGCAGGCCTCATCTGGGCCAAAAGGTGCAGTCCTGGACATATGTCAAAGGGCTGTATTTAGTACAAAGTCTGGTGCTTTTAAAATGTAGCTAGAGAGAGATAATAGAGGCCTGAATTATTTCACGTAAAAACTTGGAGCATTTTTAAATGCTCCAAACATCAGTGGCTAAACATCAGTGTCAATAATGAAACTCCATCAAAGGACATTATCAAGAAAGTGAAAAGACAGAATGGGAAAAAATATTGCTAACTATATTTCTGATAAGCTTTTAATATCCAGAATATATAAAAACTGCTACAACTGAACAACAAAAAGACAAATAAACCAATTAAAAATGAGCAAAGACTTCAACAGACATTTCTCCAAGGAAGAGATATAAATGGCCAATAAACACATGAAAAAATGCTCAACATCATTGGTCATCAGGGAAATGCAAATCAAAACCACACTGAGAGTCCACGTCACTCCCACTAGGATGGCTGTTATTAAAAAAATAGCCAGTGTTGTCGAGGATGCTGAAAAATTAGAACACTTATGCATTGTTGATGGGAATGTAAAATGGTGCAGCCACTTTGGAAATCAGTCTGGTGGTTCCTCAGAAATTGATCACAGAATTACTATATGACCTGGCAATCCAATTTCTTGGTATATACCCCAAAGAATTGAAAGCATGGATTTGAATAGATATTTGTACATCAATGTTCATAGTAGCCTTATTCACAATAGCCAGATGGTTGAAGCAACTCAAGTGTCCATCAACAGATGAATGGATTAAAAAAAATGTGGTAAATACACAGAAAGGAATATTATTCAACAGTAAAAAAGAATGAAGTTCTTGTTGTATGCTACAACATGGATGGACCATGAAGATATCATGCTGAGTAAAATAAGACAGATACAAAAAGACAAAATATGGTATGATCTTTTTTATATGAAATACCTATAATAAATAAATTAATAGAGACAGGTAGTAGAATTTGGGTTACCAGGGACTGTGAGGTGAGGGGTATGGGGTGTTATTGCTTAATGGGTACAGAGCTTCTGTCTGAGGTGATGAGAAAGTTGGTATAATGGATGTTGCTGATGTTAGCACAATATTGTGAATTTAATTAATGCTGCTAAACTGTATACCTGAAAATGGTTAAAATGGGGAATTTTGAGTTGTACATATGCTATTACAATAAAAAGTTAAAACAAATAAAAGAATGAAAAGCCAATTACTTCTGTTAGATGGTAGGAGGGACTCAAAAGTGTTGCCTTTTGTAAAGTTAGGTTTAGCTCTAAATCTGGGTGTTTATATGTATGAGAGTATGGAGATCCATTTTGCAGAAACCAAGACATTTTATTTTATTTTATTTTATTTTATTTTTTCAAAAGATTTATTTATTTTATTTATTTATCCCCCCCTTGCTGCTTGTGCTGCTGTGTCCATTCGCTGCGTGTCTTCTCTGTGTCTGCTTATCTCCCCCTTGCTGTGAGGTCTTGCCGCATCAGCCCACGGTGCCGCGCGAGCCGGCCTGCCCTCACAAGGAGCCTCTCATATGGTAAACGGGTGCTCTATCCATTGCGCCACACCTGCTTCCTGCTGTGAGGTTGCTGCATCAGCCCACCGCACTGCTCAGGCCAGCGTGCCCTCACAAGGAGGCCTCGGGACGCAAACCCGGGCCTCCCATATGGTAAACGGGGGCTCTATCCACTGAACCACACCCGCTTCCCCAAGACATTTTAAAGACTGGTAAATTAATAGAAATTTCTATGTTGATTTTGGGGATTGAATATGAGCCAGAAGGAAATATCTGGTGAAGAGCAGAGGTTCCTATGCATGGAACTAGATGTCCTTTGGACTTGTGTTGGTGAATGAATTGTTTAGGAAATTGCATATACAGATGCTTCCTGCCTAGATGGTGACCTAATATGAGATGCTTAGCTCCCTCTCCTGAATCAACCACAAAGATGTCATATAAACAAGTATAACGGATCTAAAAACAGTAAA